>JBAHVR010000131.1:0-50000 GCA_036898135.1 Oncomelania hupensis
ATGCTGGCTTAAGCCTTGATGTAAGCTGACTACAAGAGTTCAAATCCCCTGAGGGGTGTGGGACATTTTCCAAGGAGTCATTTTAACCCTCTCACTGCCATGGGAGAATTGCACGGAGTTCCAACCATTTGCCAGGCAAATGTGGCTCATGATTGTGAAATATTATAATTGTGAAAAGTTGTAGCATGCACAGTATTAGTAATAACTGGTTAACACTTATACATTTCTGAAAGGGAATTACATTTTGTACACAAATATGCCATTTGAAAAAATAAATTGTAAAAACTATTATTTACTTTTTTTTTTTAAATTTATTTATTTATTAATAGTCCAGATAAGAGAAAGAGGGAGACAATCACATGGTAGATGTTATATTTTATATGTTTGGGTGAGTAGTATTGCATCACTTTGGTCTATGTCCGTGTTTGGCGCATAGATCAGCTTAGCAGGGGTGGTGGGTGGACTGCCAGTGTAATGGGTTATCATATTAAACTTACAGTTGTTAAACAGCTAATTTTCTGAGCTTTGCAGTCTTGCGTATTTGTTTTGCTGACGGTTTAACTGTATCGAGAAAAAACTATTGACCCTAACAATGATGACGTATTATGGAAGCGCCAGAGCTTTCTGTATTAATAGTATCCCCACTTTGTAGAAATTTAGTGCTTTAAATTACCACTATTTCTGTCATTCTCATTTGTGCTTTCTCATTCCTAATCTGTTCTATCAATCTACAATCTTCTTCGCTAGACCAGTCACCTACCTTTTTTTTTTTGAAAACTCTCCCAAAACTCCTGATTTGTGTATGGGGTCTGTTGGGTCAGCTTGGGGCTATTGAGTGCTTTGTGCCAAATGGTCACTAGGGTTTTTATGTTGTATTATTATTTAGCAATGTAGGCATTTTATAGGTATTTCGTTAATATTTTATAATGATGTTTATATTCTATTTTGTTTTTGTAAACTATAAATTAGAGTAAAGCTTCAGCGTCCCCTGCATAGGATGCCTTGATTGTAAAATGGCCGGCTGGTAGAGTGCCTTCAATGTTACCATTAGAGTTGTTTCAGCAGACCTTTTATACAGATCAGGGGCGAATTCTCTTTCAACCAAGTTGTGGTCCTGATTCGGCCCTCTGCTGGACCCTATAAACAATGACTAACGTGCTATGGAGAACCTAATTCTGTTAACCTGCAGGCACCGCACTAGATTAGCAATACAGTACAATGTTATTGTCCCATGAAAAATACAACACTTCAAAATAACATTTCCTTTGTCATATTGTATGTACACGTAACAACAGAAATGTGGGCAAGCACTAACCAACATGACGTATATAATAGACTGTCCTGTAAAGTGTAAGACAATATAGTTTAAAATCCTCCACAATCAGGCTTTGTCGTATGATAGGAGGTGGATGGGTTGTGTAGTTTTCTATATGTTTATGTTCTATCAATGGTTGGTTGGCTAGCGAACAAGCCGAGGCGGGGAAAATGCGGCCGACAGTCTGCGCTTCCAGGTTGAGGAGCGCGTACAGTGCTGTGCATCCAACAAGGTGAAGTACTGCTATCGTGAAGACTTCATCCTACCCTTGCCCATCGCACTGGATGCTGCCAGCAACAAAGGTCAGGGTCAGCTTGATCAGAGGATAAGGTCCACTTATAAGGGGAGGGAATAGTAGGTGGAAGGGCAGAGGACTACAGCAGGAAATAGTAGTGAAAGTGGTAGTGTGTAGGCAGGTAGCAGTAGCAGTAAGAGAAAGATTTGGGTAACGATGAGGATGATGACTATTGTCTTCACTTTATTATGTAAGAAGCAAGCACACATTACCCAATGTTGAATGAATGAACATTGAGGTTTAACGTCTACACTTACCTTTGGCGATATGGTAGACGGGGATAACCATCCCAGGGAACATGGGGTAGGGACCTAAATCAACACTGAACACCGGGAGCAATCATACTGCTAAAATTGACAGTGAAAAATGACCACTTGTATCTTGCCCGTCACGGGACGGGAACCTGGGTCATGGGTGTGTCAGGCGAACGCTGTGCCACTTGAGCTACAACGATGCTGGAGCATTGGCCCTGTTGAGAGATTGCCATAGAAACGTGAAGAGAATGAAGGCAGCTTATGACTGCTAAAGGAGCAGGGAGATTAACATCTGAACTATAATCACACATTTACCGCTTATTTATGTTTTGTTTTGCAGCCGAGGTTGCGGCATACGAGGCCAAGAAACAGGAGTTGGAAGCCAAGGGACAGAAAATGTGAGTTCAACGAAAACAGTAATAATAAGTTCAATGGCTTCTTCAATTATTTCTTTGTGATATTGGCTCACTGCTTGAAGAAGTCTGTTCACCACAGGAGAGGTGAAACACACTGAAAGTGACCTGCCATTGAAAGTTTGCTGTTCAACGTATTGTCTTGTTACATATGTTCCTCTCCCACACTGCCTTGGCTTTTGTCTCAGGACTTTGCTGTCCTCTCCCACACTGCCTTGGCTTTTGTCTCAGTACTTTGCTGTCCTCTCCCACACTGCCTTGGCTTTTGTCTCAGTACTTTGCTGTCCTCTCCCACACTGCCTTGGCTTTTGTCTCAGTACTTTGCTGTCCTCTCCCACACTGCCTTGGCTTTTGTCTCAGTACTTTGCTGTCCTCTCCCACACTGCCTTGGCTTTTGTCTCAGTACTTTGCTGTCCTCTCCCACACTGCCTTGGCTTTTGTCTCAGTACTTTGCTGTCCTCTCCCACACTGCCTTGGCTTTTGTCTCAGTACTTTGCTGTCCTCACTCCCTTCAATAATGGTATTGGAGGCAGTCCATCAAAAACTTCAAAATAAAATGTGGTTTTCTTTCCATCTTCTCATAACAATCTCCCTGTCTTTACGCCAGATGTTTGAGTGATGGATGTGTACATGTTGTGTGTGTGGGTGTTGTTGTACATGTTGTGTGTGTGTGGGTGTAGTTGTACATGTTGTGGGTGTAGTTGTACATGTTGTGTGTGTGGGTGTTGTTGTACATGTTGTGTGGGTGTAGTTGTACATGTTGTATGTGTGTAGTTGTACATGTTGTGGGTGTAGTTGTACATGTTGTGTGTGTGGGTGTAGTTGTACATGTTGTGTGTGTAGTTGTACATGTTGTGTGTGGGTGTAGTTGTACATGTTGTGGGTGTAGTTGTACATGTTGTGTGTGGGTGTAGTTGTACATGTTGTGTGTGGGTGTAGTTGTACATGTGTGGGTGTAGTTGTACATGTTGTGTGTGGGTGTAGTTGTACATGTTGTGTGTGGGGGTGTAGTTGTACATGTGTGTGTGGGTGTAGTTGTACATGTTGTGGGTGTAGTTGTACATGTTGTGGGTGTAGTTGTACATGTTGTGTGTGTGGGTGTAGTTGTACAGATCACCGCTCTTTGAGTCTGGTTGGTGATTAGAGGGAAAAGCGACTTTATAGCTAGCGCCCAGTAATATTATTGTAATTGTGATGATATCCTGGAGAAGATACGCTTATCTTACAAGGGGAGTAAGACTTGAAGATAGATGGGGCATTAAGCTACCTCTATCAGACATTCTTTTACCAAAATTCCAAAGCGATGTGAGAGACTAATAACGATGCTTGGTCACATAAAATTTATATTTGTTCTCGGGTTTTAAAGTATCATTGGCTCACTTTAAGAAATGCTTTTTACTAATCAAATGACTATTTTACTTGGTCTCAAGAGAAGAAGAGCTAGTGGACACACAACAATACAAATAGAATGACACCAGTCGTATATGTATGTGATTTCAACTTTTTTATGTTCAACACAAATTTTACATGACTTCAATTAAATGTAACTTAATAACTATAACTGTTCAATGTGCTTGGCAATTTCTTTAGCAGTTCTTCTTCATCATTTGCTAAGCAGTTCTTTGGTTTGGTGGTCTAATATTGTTCTGGTGGTCTAATATTGTTCCGAGTAGTTCTACGTCAGTTGCAGTTGAGCGGGACTTAGCTGCTCTACGTCTGCGAGTGCTTGAGTCTGGTGGTCACACTGAGGGAGTCTGGTCGCTCTCAGGCTGATCGGGCAAGTCATGTAGCTACGGGGCTGGATGTGGCGAGGTAGAATCTAGATGATCTCCTTCTTTCCCACAGGAGCAAGCTTCATGCGTTGACTCCGCAAACCGTCCCAGAGCTGAACTGTAAAATCCAGAACTCTGGCTACAATATTTTATTCCCATATATAGATGTGTGGTGCCCTCTGCAAGGAGTCTATAGCATCAGACACCTGCCGAGTTTCCCATATGCACACTACGATCCGAATCTTAAGGCTAAGTTATATCAAGCAACATGCATAACGTGTCAGAAACAATTATCGGTTTCTGTAAATACATATAACATGAACATACTAATACATGGCAATCAATATAAAATATAAACATACACGTACTAGAAACTACTGGTGTTAACTTACTTCTAGTCTCTGGGAATCGTGAAACCGTCTCTAGTCTATCACTTTCTTGGTGATGGCCGAGGATAATCGTTCACTTCAGTTTGCTCCTTTTTGACCCTCGTGGCACCACACTTCGTATTTGACTGACTGGCTAAATCTGCGTATGCGGGGATATGCAGGGGTCTCTACGTCCTCTCCCACCAATCATTTAATTCTTGCTGCTAGTCATCTCGCTCTCACGACCACATGAATCTTCTTTTGGAAATTTTGTTCTCCTGTCCTGGTTTTGAGCCCCTGTCGGTTACGTCTCGACCACGAGTGTCAGGGACGGAACGCAGAGGAGAACTAAAAGAGATATGAGTCGCATGGCTACTTTAGCGGTCAAAAGACCCTGGTCAGATGGTCGAGTAAGCTAACTAACATTCCGGTTTAGCGAGGTCTGCTTGGTTGTCTAGGGAGTGAACGTCTGAAGGAGGTTAATTTAATATATGCGAACTTCCCTTTAGAGGGCTGGTAAATTAACGTCAGGTTTTATTCAATACTATCTGTTTATCTGTAAGCTGAGTTACCACATGTTTGTCGTCAACATTTCTGCTGTTACAGTTATATTTTGTTTTTGTCAGCAGTGACCCTAAAGAGTTGGTGAGGTTGCGTGTGGCGTTGTCTGACTGCATCGCTCAGTTCTCAGCCACAGAGGTAGTGGACGACTTCTTCAGCTCCGCAATACAGGCCAAGACACAGGCACGCAAGTCAGTTATTTATATAACAATGATACAATCAACAAATAAATATTTTTGTTATGTGCTAGTCTTTTCCTTTTTCTTTTGTAATAATTATCTGACCAGTTGCTTTGTGGACGGCACTAAATTTCCCGATAAAAAGGGACAATAAAGCATTAAAATCTAAAATCTAAATAAAAATAAAATAAAAACAACAGAAGAGGAGAAAAGGAAACTAAAACCAGTACTTATTTATACAATTTGTGAATGTTCACCTTTATTTGCCAGGCTTCCTCAGGATAAAACGTTACAGCATAAAATGAATGACGCACAGTTGACAGTACAACTACAGCAGAAGATGAATGATACAACAGTCGACATTTGAACTACAGCAGAAGATGAATGACACACATTTAATATTAGAGCTCCAGCAGAAGATAAATGGCACACAGTTGACATTACAACTACAGCAGAAGATGAATGACACAACAGTTGCTGTTTGAACTACAGCAGAAGATGATTGACACACAGTTGACATTAGAACTACAGCAGAAGATGAATGACACACAGTTGACATTAGAACTACAGCAGAAGATGATTGACACGCAGTTGACATTAGAACTACAGCAGAAGATGAATGACACACAGTTGACATTAGAACTACAGCAGAAGATGAATGACACACAGTTGACATTAGAACTACAGCAGAAGATGATTGACACGCAGTTGACATTAGAACTACAGCAGAAGATGAATGACACACAGTTGACATTAGAACTACAGCACAAGATAAATGGCACACAGTTAAAATTACAACTACAGCAGAAGATGAATGACACACAGTTGACATTATAACTACAGCAGAAGATGATTGACACACAGTTGACATTAGAACTACAGCAGAAGATGAATGATGCACAGTTGACATTAGAACTACAGCAGAAGATGAATGATGCACAGTTGACATTATAACTACAGCAGAAGATGAATGATGCACAGTTGACATTACAACTACAGCAGAAGATGATTGACACACAGTTAAAATTACAACTACAGCAGAAGATGATTGACACACAGTTGACATTACAACTACAGCAGAAGATGATTGACACACAGTAGACATTATAACTACAGCACAAGATAAATGACACACAGTTAAAATTACAACTACAGCAGAAGATGAATGACACACAGTTGACATTATAACTACAGCAGAAGATGAATGACACACAGTTAAAATTACAACTACAGCAGAAGATGATTGACACACAGTTGACATTATAACTACAGCAGAAGATGAATGACACACAGTTAAAATTACAACTACAGCAGAAGATGAATGATGCACAGTTGACATTATAACTACAGCAGAAGATGAATGATGCACAGTTGACATTACAACTACAGCAGAAGATGATTGACACACAGTTGACATTACAACTACAGCAGAAGATGATTGACACACAGTTGACATTATAACTACAGCAGAAGATGAATGACACACAGTTAAAATTACAACTACAGCAGAAGATGATTGACACACAGTTGACATTATAACTACAGCAGAAGATGAATGACACACAGTTAAAATTACAACTACAGCAGAAGATGAATGACACACAGTTGACATTATAACTACAGCAGAAGATGATTGACACGCAGTTAAAATTACAACTACAGCAGAAGATGATTGACACGCAGTTAAAATTACAACTACAGCAGAAGATGATTGACACGCAGTTAAAATTACAACTACAGCAGAAGATGATTGACACGCAGTTGACATTATAACTACAGCAGAAGATGAATGACACACAATTGACATTACAACTACAGCAGAAGATGATTGACACACAGTTGACATTATAACTACAGCAGAAGATGAATGACACACAGTTAAAATTACAACTACAGCAGAAGATGAATGACACACAGTTGACATTATAACTACAGCAGAAGATGAATGACACACAATTGACATTATAACTACAGCAGAAGATGAATGACACGCAGTTGACATTATAACTACAGCAGAAAATGAATGACACACAGTTAAAATTAGAACTACAGCAGAAGATGAATGACACACAGTTAAAATTAGAACTACAGCAGAAGATGATTGACACACAGTTGACATTATAACTACAGCAGAAGATGAATGACACACAGTTAAAATTAGAACTGCAGCACAAGATGAATGACACACAGTTAAAATTAGAACTACAGCAGAAGATGAATGACACACAGTTAAAATTAGAACTACAGCAGAAGATGAATGACACACAGTTGACATTAGAACTACAGCAGAAGATGAATGACACACAGTTAAAATTAGAACTACAGCAGAAGATGATTGACGCACAGTTGACATTATAACTACAGCAGAAGATGAATGACACACAGTTAAAATTAGAACTACAGCACGAGATGAATGACACACAGTTAAAATTAGAACTACAGCAGAAGATGAATGACACACAGTTAAAATTAGAACTACAGCAGAAGATGAATGACACACAGTTGACATTAGAACTACAGCAGAAGATGAATGACACACAGTTAAAATTAGAACTACAGCAGAAGTTGAATGACACACAGTTAAAATTAGAACTACAGCAGAAGATGAATGACACACAGTTAAAATTAGAACTACAGCAGAAGATGAATGACACACAGTTGACATTAGAACTACAGCAGAAGATGAATGACACACAGTTAAAATTAGAACTACAGCAGAAGTTGAATGACACACAGTTGACATTAGAACTACAGCAGAAGATGAATGACACACAGTTGACATTAGAACTACAGCAGAAGATGAATGACACACAGTTGACATTAGAACTACAGCAGAAGATGATTGACACACAGTTGACATTAGAACTACAGCAGAAGATGAATGACACACAATTGACATTACAACTACAGCAGAAGATGAATGACACACAATTGACATTACAACTACAGCAGAAGATGAATGACACACAGTTGACATTAGAACTACAGCAGAAGATGAATGACACACAATTGACATTAGAACTACAGCAGAAGACGAATGACGCACAGTTGACATTAGAACTACAGCAGAAGATGAATGACACACAATTGACATTAGAACTACAGCAGAAGACGAATGACGCACAGTTGACATTAGACCTACAGCAGAAGATGCCAAATTGGCACATGATGGGTTGTATGTTGTTATCATGGGTTGTTGTTATCATTGGTTGTTTGTCGTTGTGTGCTGTGTGTTGTTATGATGCGTTATGTGTCATTGTGTGTTGCAGAACCACTCGCCTGGCCTCATTCCCGGACTACCTGTTCTTGCAGCTCAAAAAGTTCACCATTGGAGATGACTGGGTGCCTAAAAAACTCGGTAAATTTTCCTTTCTACATTAGAAATGACTGGGTGCATAAGAAATGCGGTAAGTTTTCCTTTCTGCATTGGAAATGACTGGGTGTAAGTTTTCCTTTCTGCATTGGAAATGACTGGGTGTAAGTTTTTTTTCTGCATTGGAAATTACTGGGTGTAAGTTTACTTTCTGCATTGGAAATTACTGGGTGTAAGTTTTCCTTTCTGCATTGGAAATGACTGGGTGTAAGTTTCCTTTCTGCATTGGAAATGACTGGGTGTAAGTTTCCTTTCTGCATTGGAAATGACTGGGTGTAAGTTTTCCTTTCTGCATTGGAAATGACTGGGTGTAAGTTTCCTTTCTGCATTGGAAATGACTGGGTGTAAGTTTCCTTTCTGCATTGGAAATGACTGGGTGTAAGTTTTCCTTTCTGCATTGGAAATGACTGGGTGTAAGTTTCCTTTCTGCATTGGAAATGACTGGGTGTAAGTTTTCCTTTCTGCATTGGAAATGACTGGGTGTAAGTTTTCCTTTCTGCATTGGAAATGACTGGGTGTAAGTTTTCCTTTCTGCATTGGAAATGACTGGGTGTAAGTTTTCCTTTCTGCATTGGAAATGACTGGGTGTAAGTTTCCTTTCTGCATTGGAAATGACTGGGCGCATAAGAAATGCGGTAAGTTTTCCTTTCTACTTTGGAAATGACTGGGTGTAAGTTTTCCTTTCTACCATAAATTCCTGACCATGAGGCGCAATTTACAGTGAATGGGGAGTGTCTACTTCAACATATCAAATGTACAGTGAATGGTGAGTGTCTACTTCAACATATCAATGTACAGTGAATGGTGAGTGTCTACTTCAATAAATCAATCGTTGACAAATTGAAATTATTTTTTACATTGATTTATTTATGATTTAATTTCATGTATTGACTTGAATGTCTAGCAGTGTGAGTCTGTGTACTGACCTACACCCATCCCTACACACATTGATTGTTTTGTTTTCAATCCAGATTTGTAACCTGTGTGAAATGTGTCATTTAACAAACAAAGATTTTTAACCTGTGTGAAATGTGTCATTTAACAAACAAAGCAAAAAGAATTGTTCATATGTCCGTCTGTTTGCCATCCATTTGTGCTAAGCATGCAAGTGGCTTATTATCTTGGAACCTATCTCCTCTATCACAATCAAACTTGGTAAGTGGTAGATGACCCAATTTAACCCTTTACTGGGCACACGTTCGTCTATTTTTTAGCTCTAAACAGGCAAGAAATTGTATCATTTTAGAGATATTTCGGGGTACGTTAATAAAAACACCACATCTTAGGTATTAGTGCATAGATTTAAATGAAATAAAATGCAAAATGAAAAGAAATAAATTCTCTTTTGATTCTCTACCTTTTTATGCTTCTCTTGTTATGTCTTGTTTTTTTATTACTCCATGTGTTTACAAAAATAAAGTTTTAAAAAGCCCAAACAAGCCTCCTTCTCTTCTTTACTTCCCTGCCCATCTGAAAGATCGGATGCATGCATACTACTGACACTAATCATTAGTCTTATGTCAGTACCGATCTCTTCCTCCGACTCAAAGTCCATTTCTCTCACTTTAATGTCTGATAAATGGAAACCTGTAAACTCTCCTTCATCAGTCAAAGAATCCAAATCTTCCATTGTAGACACTCACGCAAAAAAAATAGGAAAAAAAAATAGAAAAAATGAACACGTCAAAGAGAAAACTTTTGGAAATGCAGTCGATTGTTTTCACAACAGAATAAACCGGAAGTCAATTGCCAGAAGTCTCACAATCTTTCAAGCATTGCGAGAATATAACCAGTGGTTGATACGGACGCTTTTGGGCGTTTTGCCTGTTCAGACCTTCGGCCGCTACGCCCGGTAAAGCAAGTGGGCTAAGGCGGGACTAACTTGCCTTGTCCACAGGCCAGAAACCAATGGCGCCTGACAGGTGTGGGTTCGTTCCAGCATCTGGGCTTTATGTTTCTCCGAAAATTATTTACTTTCGACTCGGGCAACATCTCGGGGGTTTTCTCCGGGTACTCCGGTTTGCTCCCCCAGCAAAAAATTTCAAAAATCACAACTAATGTTAGGTAGGTTTGGTTTGGGCGCGCCACAGGCTGCGACTACGCCTTCCCCAGGGGAGGCGGCCCAGAATTTTACGATGAAAAGGGACAATAAAGGATAATTATATAATATACCAACAGGGAAGTTAATCACAACCTTTCCTTTTTTATAGTTTGTAAGAGTTGTGTTCCTTGAGTATTACAAGTATTAAGTATTAAGATGGTTAATATCCACGAGACCTAAAAAATGATCAGTTGAATGAATGACTTCACGTCAAGGTCACTGGGTCATCAAATGTTAGTCAAAAAATGACAATTGTTCACTAAATTTCACTTTTTTTTCTAGGTTATTAATATTGGACTTATTGCTCTTTGATGCATGATAGGTATCAATGAGACACAAATATTACACAAATTTGGTCAACCTTGCTACAAGGTCAAGGTTACTGAAGCTGTCCAAAATTGATTTGTATAGGTACTTTGAAGTGATCTTGACCCTATATAAACTATGAGAAATATAAAGTCCAAACTTGTTGTATTTAGAGATGATAGATTGATCTTTTATATCATCGATGTCCATTCAAAACCTCTTATCTTCAAAAATGAAGATTTGAGAAAAATGAAAAAAAAAAGTGTTAAAAACTTGGTTTCACCAAAACAAACGTTTTTTTATATAATTTGTACTGAATACAAATTATATTAAAAATGTTTGTTTTGGTGATACCTCATTTGTTAAAAGAATTTATGTTTTTCTCAAAAGTGCTTTTTGGAGATACGAGGTTTTGAATGGACGCCGACGATATATGTTCCGTTTTTGCATTGATCTTACAGGTCAAGGTCATTTTAGGCCTTGCAAAAACATCTAAAAAGGAAAAAAGGTAATTGTGCAGTGGAATGGCTTTTTATTTAACCCATAGCATGCATACAATATTGGGTTATTTGAGCAGACATGCATGAGAGGTCACATGAAGGTCAAGGTCATCCCAAGGTCACTAGGTGGTTTTTGTTTTTTTTGTGTTTTTTTTGGGAGGGGGGGGGGGGGGGGGGGGGGGGCATAATACAACTTTTGCTGTATTTTAAAAAATTGTATATAGTACATGTATATTTGGAGCCGGCGGTCAAGATCATCTCCAGAAGTCAGTAATTGCATTTTAATGCCACCGTTTCATTTAGTTTTTTTCTGGGCACTAATTTTCATGTTAAATATTGCAAGTTCCATAAGGAACATGTGAGTCATATGGGCATTGCCCTTCTAGTTTCGTAAGTTATAAACATTGAATTCTGATTCTTTGATGCATGATAGATATCAACGAAACACGCACGCTATACAAATTTGGTCAGCCTTGTTCCAAGGTCAGGGTCACTGGAGCTGTCCAATGTAGTTCTTTATAGGTACTTTAAAGTGACATTGACCCTAAATTATGAGAAATATATAGTCCAAATACATATTAGAGATAATAAATCTTTCATATACCTATGTTCCGTTTTTGCGCTGATCTTGTAAGTCAAGGTCATTTTAGGCCTTACAAAAATAATAAAAATGTATCATGGCACAGTGGAATTGCTCTATATTTAATCCATAGTATGCAACAACATTTTGTTATTTGATCAATGTGCTCATCAGAGGTCACCTGAAGATCAAGATCATCCCAAGATCAAGGTAAGTGATGGTCAAGTAATCCCAAGGTAACTTTTTAAGCATAATTTGCTGTAGTTGATTTGATTATACAAGAGTGGATTTAAAGCTTGGCGGTCAAGATCATCTCAAGTTCAAGAGCATTTCAAGATTAAAGTCGGTGTTACTTTGCATTTTAATGCCATTGCTTTTTTTTTTCTTCTGAGCACCGACGTTTATGTTAAATATTGCAAGTTCCCTAAGGAGCATATAAGTGATATGTGCTTTGCCTTTCTAGATTTTTCCCTCTTTAACAGATGTAGCAGTGGATGTGCCTGATGAACTAGATCTGACAGCACTGCGGGGTAAAGGGAAGCAACCTGGCGAGGAAGAGTTACCTGCTGATCAACCTGCTCAGCCTGGTTAGTAGACACCTATTTTTACATGTAGGAAATTAACAAAATATTTTTTTAAACATATGTCTTTGATTTTTGTTATTTGACATAATAGTTCTGCTTACTTCTAATAAACGAGGACTATCTTTTCACTGACCAGTATTTCTTTCCTGTGACCCTGTTTTTAGACCTGAGGATTGATGAAGCCATCGTGGCCCAGCTGACGGAGATGGGCTTTGCATTGGAAGGATGCCGCAAGGCAGTTTATCACACCAACAACCAGGGAATCGAACCCGCCATGAACTGGGTGATGGAGCACATGGCTGACGAAGGTCTATTGAATTGTGACATTGTTATTTCTCTTATTGTATTTCATGTACATGGATGGCGTGCAAATCCTATACCAGTTGTGATGATGGTGGACTATTGTCACTTGGCCATCACAGTATGTGCTGTTAGTTTTAATAAAGTATTTAGTTCTCCAGGTTTGTATTATGAAATAAATTACTATACCAGTTTGTATTATAAGATAAATTAGTATACCAGTTTGTATTATGAGATAAATAAGTATACCAATTTGTTAAGCCCATTGAGAATCTTGAGATCCCAATAAATTACTATGAAATAAATAAAGAAATTATGTTGTTCAATGTATGAAGTACTGAAGTGCATATACATGTTTGTGTTGTGTAGACTTTTCACGACCTCTACAGCTGGCAGCCAGTGCAAGTGGCAAGACTGACTTCGTTCCCAACGAGGACGCCATTGCCATGATCTTGGCCATGGGCTTCAGTCGACCTCAGGCCATCAAGGCTCTCAAATCTACTGTCAGTTGAATTCATTTTGCTACTAACAGTAAACATGAAATGTAATGTTGTTATTTTGAATTTTAGCACCAAAACAATAAAATAAAATTATTTTTAAAAGATACAATAAAAACAGGCAAACACCCTCCAAAAAAAACTAATTACATTTTAAAATGTTTACAAATGATGTTCAAGAGTCAAAAGAGACGATGAAGGCAGTGGCTGAAAACACGATCAAACTCAAGCTGCCAACCTGCTGCTTTATGTGCACTGCTCAACTAATGCTATTATCGATGGCCAGTCCCATGACTGTGAAACGTGGAGAGAAAAAAGACATTAAACAACAAATACCAAATTCAGCCCAACTGAATGGCAACGTGCCTATAGTTGAGAAAGAGAGAGAGAGAGAAGAGATGCGTACCTCTTCCAAACTGAATGGCAACGTGCCTATAGTTGAGAAAGAGAGAGAGAGAAGAGATGCGTACCTCCTTTTCTAAACTCAACCAGAGAGAAGGGATGTCCCTAATGTCCCAGTTCTATAACTACAATGTAACAAAAATGTGTAAAAGCTTGGTTGTAGGTGTGGAAGTTATGCATTCAAACTGCAAAAATCCGTGAAGACAGCAGCTTGCTAGCTGATTCGTTTTTTATTCCTCCTCTCTTTTTTTCTTTTACGTCACCTCTCATACAATGACGTAAAACAAACACCATGAGGCACATGGAATACCAATGGAACACACACAAACATTCTTTACGTCACCTCTCATACAATGACGTAAAACAAACACCATGACGCACATGGAATACAAATGGAACACACACATACAGTTCCAAGTCCAGATCTGCTACAGTAGGTTTGTAATGTTTGTCACAGGTCTAGAGCCTCTAGAACTAGCAGGTAAACATTGTCCGTTATTTTATATTATATCTATCTATTGTTTTATCTATCTATTTCTTGTGCAGGATAACATCATTGAGCGAGCGGCAGACTGGATCTTTAGTCATGCTGATGAGTTGGATCAGCCAGACGAGGTTCCCATGGAAACGCACGAGGCTGCAGCCCAGCAGAACAAATTTCGTGACGGACCAGGACGTGAGTTGCTGTTGATGATGATGTTGTGGTTGTTGCTGTGATGGTAGTGTTGGTGTTTGTTTTACCAGATTTACAATACTGATGTACAGATGACAACTATGGCCCATGGGACACTTTTCACCTTATTATTGGTGTCAAGGTATTGGGTTGGATAATTTTGACATTGTGATGATGAGAAGGGGAAAGGCTTCATGGCATTCAGGTGGATGCTTACCAATGCCGGTTGGATCAAATGTGTTGTAGGTATTGTCTTCAACATTGGAAGAAACTGCGGTGGCTTAAAGAATGAGAGAATTGCTCAGATGTAGAATGATGGTGGTGTTGCAGGGTACAGGACTGAGAGAATTGCATCCCCCGTTGGGGTGCCGGGGGTTTCAGTATAAATAGTATTCCCACTTTCTGGAAATTTAGTGCTTGAAATTCCCACTGTCGCTGTCTTTCTCATTTGTTCTTTCTAATTCCTGCTCTGTTCTATCAATGTGCTATACTATCTTCTTCTTCGCTAGACCAGTCACCTACCTTTTTTCTTGAACATTCTTCCGGGACAAGACTCCTTATTTGTGTGTGAGGTCTGTTGGATCAGCTTGGGAATATTGGACGCTTTCTGCCAGGTGGTCACTATGGCTTCCTATGATGTTATTATTTAGCAATGTAGGCATTTTATATGTATGTGTTTTGTTGATAATTTATAATGTTTGTATTCTATTTTGTTTTTGTAAACGGAGGTTCGATAAATTATAGTATAGCCTCGGCATCCCCTGCGTGGGATGTCTTTATTGTAAAGTGACTGGTTGGTGGAGAGCCTTCAGTTTTTACCACTAGGGTTGTTTTAGCAGACCTTTTATGCGGATCAGGGGTTGTCCGGTCCTGATTTGGCTCGGAAGAGTCCGCTGGACCTAAAGCAATAATCATGTAATGTAATGTAATGAGAGAATTGCAGATTTACAATGGTGATTGTGGTTGATGTTGTTGTTATAGGGTACAGGACTGAGAGAATGGCACAGATTTACAATGGTGACTGTGATTGATGTTGTTGTTATAGGGTAACGGACTGAGAGAATGGCACAGATTTACAATGGTGACTGTGATTTTGTTGTTATAGGGTACAGGACTGAGCGCGCGACTGTGATTGATGTTGTTATAGGGTACAGGACTGAGAGAATGGCACAGATTTACAATGGTGACTGTGATGTTGTTGTTATAGGGTACAGGACTGAGAGAATGGCACTGATTTACAATGGCGACTGTGATTGATGTTGTTGTTATAGGGTACAGGACTGAGAGAATGGCACAGATTTACAATGGTGACTGTGATGTTGTTGTTATAGGGTACAGGACTGAGAGAATGGCACAGATTTACAATGGCGACTGTGATTGATGTTGTTGTTATAGGGTACAGGACTGAGAGAATGGCACAGATTTACAATGGTGACTGTGATGTTGTTGTTATAGGGTACAGGACTGAGAGAATGGCACAGATTTACAATGGTGACTGATGTTGTTGTTATAGGGTACAGGACTGAGAGAATGGCACAGATTTACAATGGCGACTGTGATTGATGTTGTTGTTATAGGGTACAGGACTGAGAGAATGGCACAGATTTACAATGGCGACTGTGATTGATGTTGTTGTTATAGGGTACAGGACTGAGAGAATGGCACAGATTTACAATGGCGACTGTGATGTTGTTGTTATAGGGTACAAGACTGAGAGAATGGCACAGATTTACAATGGCGACTGTGATTGATGGTGTTGTTATAGGGTACAAAACTGAGAGAATGGCACAGATTTACAATGGCGACTGTGATTGATGGTGTTGTTGCAGGGTACAGGAAGGTGGCGCAGTCAGAAAATCCGCCTCGCGAACTGGCTTACCTGTACTTGTACCAGAGAATATGATTGCCCTGCTGCGGTGGTAGTCTGTTGGCACGCTGTGCTTGGTGCCCGCATGTGTGTGTGAAGAGAGAGAGAGTGTGTAGGTTCATTGAGCTTAAGACAGTCTTTCCGGATTCTTCTTTCTTCTATCCCCTGCTTCATGTTCTTGTAATGAGAAACTGTTTGTTGGTTATTTATCAAAAGTAGATTGTTAGAGAAATATGTGTGGAAGTTAGTTTTCTTCCAGTAGGCAGCTCCAGTTTAGCTGGGTTGATTGTTTGCAAAAAGAACAGGGACTGTATGTGTGACTTGGTTTAAACAGAATTTTATTATTGACGAGACAAGCAAACAAAGCGTGGAGAACATAAAGGGCACACCAAAGCCAAGCTTAAATAAGTGCGACCCTATGACAAATGATAACACTGAAATGTCTCTGGCCAACAGGAGCAAGGACAAAGTAAAAAAACAGAAGTATATTAATTAATCTTTTCCACAATTAAAAAGAAAACAAACATACAACTATAGTATAAGAGACAAGCAATACAATAAAATCTGAAAGAAAAAAAAGTAATAAAGAAATAAATGAATGAACTAACTAACGAAAAACAGATACATGCGCCCAACAGTAAACTTTACACAATATAGTAACTGTCAATTAAAAAGGTAAATAAATGCCTGAAGCAATCTAAAACAATGAAAAAATATCACTTTAGAGGGGGAATTTGTAAAAAAAATTCCCGTGCAAGTAAAAAAAGAAAGTAAAATAAATATAACACACATATAGAAATAGTTTGAGATTGTGAGTTTACATCTGAACACATAATTAAAATAGTGATAAACTCGCCTATTCAGTTTCAAAGAGACAATTATGTTGTCAGTTTCACTGTGACAGCTATTAATAAACTTGTGGTGCGAAGGGGTGGGGTGTAAATACTAGGGAGAGGGAAACAAACGGGGATTAATTTAACTGGTATCAGGGTGATCTTGTATAATTGGACTATTTTCTAAACAAAGCGGTCACTAGATGTGAAGAATGTGTGAACTGTTAAAAATATATTTCAGTGTTTTCTTGTGGGGAGAAATGGTCACTGCTAAACAATAAGGTGTTGATGTTTCGAAAAGTAAGGTCTAATTGGTTAATTGTTTGCCTACGCACAGTGCCGAATATAGGACAAAAAAGGAGGAAATGTTCAGATGTTTCTGCAGGATGCCCACAATGATAGATTGGGTCTTCTAACATGTGACGGTGGAACATGTCATAATTGAGGTTACTTATGCCAAGTCCAAGTTGGGCATGTAAAACCTGCTGCTGTCATGTCCCATGGTATTAGTACAATGGAACAAGATTATTTTTGGAAAGCTGTCTTTTTAATAAGCTAATGGACGGACTTTCTTGAATTTCCTCGGGGAGATCATTCCACAAATACTGTGGTTGAAGGAAGAAAAGAGTTTTTGAAAAGTTCAGTTTTGTATGGGGGTACTCTACGTTTTAGAGGTATGTGTGATTTGATGACGGTTTGTAAGGAAAATGAAAGCTGAACAGTTTCACCCAAATAAGTGGGGTTCTTACCAACCATAATTTATGCTGCGACGATTTTTTTGCGTATTTTATTTTGATTTTTTGTTTGTTTATTAATCATTTTGTGAAGTAGAAGTGGCGTTATTATTTTAATTCAGCTGCCTGCTTTCAACCTTGCACCTGGAACAGTGCTTGATTTTGCAAACATTGTCTTTATTTTGTGAACTCAGCGGTTATTGTGTTGTGTACAAGTTTTGTATAATGTTATTTCAATGCCAATAGATATTAGTGTTGTGTACAAGATTCAATATAATTATTTTGTATTTTTGTAAAAGTGACTAGGCTTTATTGTGGTTTGTGTAAATGTAACAGATATGTATTGTTTCCTTTTCACCTCTTTTAATGTGTTGGTTCAGCGGCAGTGCTGCATTAAGGACAATGGAATACTTTTTTCCCCGCCCTTGTTCCCCCAACCCAGCATAGAGGAATATGGTGCATGGAATTTGCCTCTGGCTAAGGCTAGCGTCCTGTAACTTGTAGGCGTTCGTTTGCTTAACTAGCTGTGGCTTGTTTTCACTGCCATGTTGTATCATGTCCTCAGCTGTTGACAATGTGTGTGGAGAATAGGCATTACTTCAGCTTTTTACTTTTAACAACCCAACAAAGCGTCCAAATGAATTTCCTCATTTATGATCGAGATTCCTTATTCCAAAAAGTGTGAAAGGCGAACAACTGGTTGTTTAAATAATATAACCCAATAGATCCAGCTTGTACTAAGGTTTTGGGTACAGTAGATGTAGTGTCAAGTTCAACATTTACTGCAGCAGATTCTTTATTTTTTCAGGCAGCATCGACTTGTTCCATTTTTGTAGTTATTCAACAAACTGTTCTGTGAGGTCGTGCATTGTAAAAAAACCAACAACAAAAAAGCCCACACTTTATTCATTTTTATTAATGGCGTGCATAGTACAAGGAAAATAATCAGCCATTGTTGGAGTGATCTTATTGAAAAGCTGTACTGCATCATCATTAACAGTTAAAACAAAAATCTTTATGTTAAGCCACAACTACACAATTATTACCAAGACTAAGAGAGCCTCTAAAACTTGATGATGTTAAATGTATCAAAACCTACAACTCTGTTTTTGTTGTATCGACTGCCATTACAAAGCTTGTTTGTCAATATGATAAGTTTTTCCAACATGCTGTCACTGATATTTCAACATTGTTCAGTTTAATTACTTGGCATGAGGGCACTGGAATTACTATTGTTATTGTGCTTATTTAGAGCTTTTCCAGCTCAAGAGCTGCTCACAGCGCTGAGCGAAACAGGGTCTAACTGAAGCTAGCTGAGCTACATAAAGTTTGGTTGTTAACAGGAGGGATAGCACAACCTGTTGCCAGCTACAACGGACAGCTGGCTGACATGCAGTGTGACCCACTACTCTTTATAGAATTATCAAAACTTGGCTGTTGTTTTATGGAATACAATTGTTTCCTTTGCCTGTGGAGTAATTAAAGTGAATCTATATATACATATATATATGTCATAGTTAATAAGTCAGTTATTATAACGAAGGAGAGGACAATTGTGGGCGATTTAGATAGGTCGGATATCACAATGTGTTGTAACAGTCACTACATTATTTATTGGCTATTTTTTCCTGCAATAAAACTATTGTTTTGTAAGATAAACTTGCACTTCACAACACATTCATTTGTGGTGTTTGGGTTGGGATTTCGGTCACCAATCTTGTGTTGGTCTCTTTATCAATTAATTTTATCCTTTTTTTCTTTACTTTTGTTGACTCATATTCATAAAACAAGCATACACACACAAGATGAACACAGAATTGACTTTATTTACAAGTCCACCGAAGATGAAGGTATCCATCAACATTGCACACTTGACGAATGATATTGTGACGCTCAGGACCATCTTTTGATTTTCACAAAATTACCATGTTTGACGATGGCTGTGATTGTGATGTATATATCATTTTAATTGTTGTAGACACAATCCTCACAAAGAACCAGGTGTTGGCCACATCAAATTCAGTTCACGTCACAGCAATGACCCCACTACAGCAAATTGCATACCTTGTTGGGTGCTGGGGTTTTCTGTATAAATAGTATCCCCACCGTGTGAAAATTTTGTGATTTAAATTACCACTGTTTCTGGTATTCTCATTTATTCTTTCTCGTTCGTAATCTGTTGTATCAGTATATTTTTTATCTTCTTCGCTAGACAAGTCGTGCATCTTTTTTCTTGAAAACTCTCCCAAAACTCCTTGTCTGTGTATGGGGTCTGTTGGATCAGCTTAGGGATATTGAACGCTTTCTGCCAAGAGGTCACTAGGGCTTTCTGTGGTATTATTATTTAGCAGTTTAGGCATTTTCTAGGTATATGTTTTGTTAATATTTTATAATCTTTATATTCTATTTTGTTTTTGTAATCGGGGGTTCGATAAATTAGAGTATTGCCTCAGCGCCCCCTGAATGCCTTTATTGTAAAGTGACCGACCGGAGGAGTGCCTTCAGTGTTACCATTGGGGTTGTTTTAGCAGATCTTTTATAGGGATCAAGGGCGAGTCCTCTTTCAACCAAATTGTGGTCCTGATTTGGCCGCTGGACCCTATAACCAATGACTAACTATGATTGCATTGTCGTTAGCTGTAGTCAGAGAAACACGATGGAACCTATTCAAACTCTGAACCATACTATTGATCATAATCATCACCACCATCCAGAGAAATTTAGTGCTTTAAATTCCCACTGTCGCTGTCTTCCTCATTTACTCTTTCCCATTCCTGCTCTTTCCTATCACTCTGCTATACTATCGTCTTCTTCGCTAGATCAATGACCTACCTTTTTTGTTGAAAACTCTTCATGGACAAGACTCTTTGTTTGTGTATGAGGTCAGTTGGATCAGCTTGGGAGTGTTGGACGCTTTCTGCCGGGTGGTCACTAGGGCTTCCTATGATGTTATTATTTAGCAGTATAGGCATTTTATATGTATGTGTTTTGTTGATAATTTATAATGATGTTTGTATTCTATTTTGTTTTTGTAACCGGGGGTTCGAGTAGTTGGGGTAAAGCCTCAGCCGTCCCCTGCGTGGGATGTCTTTATTGTAAAGTGACTGGCCGATGGAGGGCATTCAATTTTCCCACTAGGGTTGTTTCAGCAGATCTTTTATGCGGATCGGGGGTTGTCCGGTCCTGATTTGGCTCGGAGGAGTCCACTGGACCTAAAGCAATAATCAATCAATCAATCAATCAACCACCATCCAGAGTCATTTCAGTTTCATCTCCTTGACCAGCAGGTGGGTTGAAAGTCGCAAGATGTCTTAATTGCATCATCAGACCTATATTTTGCTCTCATTTTTTTAAAGCTTTGCATATTTCGACAGTGAATATTCAATACACTTTGTTAATTTTCAGGTCACAACAAATTGTTATTCTTTCAGCCAAGAGCCCACAATCTACTTGTGGATTATTGTGTCCCCTATAAAACTGGGGTATTGGCTGTAGCGCTAAGTTGCATCAGATGATCGCCCTGTTCAGTCTGTTTTCTACATGTTGCTTGCTGGACAGTGACCAACCACAGGTGCTTGTATCAGGACAGAAACGGGCGCCTATGTGACCGATAGATTGCAACAATGAAACATCAGAGCCTCCATCTGGCAGGGGTGGTAGTGACATTATTCATGAAAAATATTGGTTGCCCTGGGTAACAAACACCTTCGTCAGATCCCAAAAGGGACATACATTCTCGGTGAGAAAAAATGAATGTAGTAATCTTTGTGATCTCAGAATGGCAAGGTTTGTTTTTTTTTAACTGAGAAAATAGGGTGCTGCGCTCACCCTTTGTTGTAAAGTCACCATTACAGTCACTGGAGTATCCGCATACAGTCAACAGGTAGAATCCAGAACCAGATCCAAAAATTTGCACAAGCGTTTTCCTTGGAGATTCCTTCTCATAGCATTATTATAATGCTGTTTTCTTACTGTTGACTGAACTTGTCTGCACAATCTTCAACAAGTTAAAAGTGGCAGCACTTAGAAAGCGGGAATGAGCCCACAGTAAGAAAGAGGGAATGAGCCCACAGTCCGACAACCACACTGTTGTTATCACACTTCAGTCCAAACCTAATGTCACACAGCGTGGCTGAGCACAGACTCGGCCTTCTCCCTTCTCAACACAAAAAGGCCTTGTCTAGTTTCGGCTATGCTATAACAATATTGGTTGTTCAACGTGTGTCCGTGCTGTTACTAATCTGATTCCAGGCTGTTATCTTCGTCTTCCTCACTCTTGACAGCCGGGTTGCCTGAAAGGTTGAAAAGCCATAGGGTTATTGGTTTTTACACACTTAATGTAATACTAAGCAGAGAGCTGGAAGCTAGCAGTAGAAACACTTTAATATCCACATACCTGTGGTACTCTATATGTGTTCCCTCTCACCAGTGAGTGACAGGTTATATTTCTTTACTTTAAAACTGTACATTACATACTATCATCATAGAAGTGTTTATGATTGAGGGAAAAGCTCTCAAGTAAGTGTGTGAACTGTAAGCAGCTTAATTAAAGACATTGGTTCTTCCATATGATCACCTCACGAGTCTAGCAAAGCGCTCTTTGATGATACAACCATTACATGTTGGTACCACAGGCATACAATACTCCTGCTTGGTTAATTCATAACACTTTGGAGCATATTAGTCACGCACCGCAGCATTAATAATCTTTTGGGTGCCTATTATAAGGGAGATAAACCATAAATTAGATATAGCAGATGACTTTTTTGAACGGCAGGACGAAGTTTAGATTCAAATTTCGTAAATATTAACATTATTAGATACAAGAAATGCGTGAAAATACAAGTAAGTAGTCATCTCCGCATAAATTAGACGGTGTATAAGTTTTTGATCTCGGGAATTTCACATGAGGAGAACTGATGGAGATGATTTCACAGCACAGGGTAGGGGAGATTACTACAGAGTTCAAGGTATGACACTTTTTGAAACTTTTTTTTATTAGGGATAAAGATTTTAGACTAATGACACAAACTAATCTTCCAGTATGTCCCTTAACAAATTAACATAGTAAAGAACCTTTAACTATACCTTGGAAATCATAAAACTCGCGCACACATGCACTCATACACATGCACACACAATCACACCCACATCATCATTCCTATCCTATCCCGTAACTCGGAGGTCGTAGGGGCACTACAGATGATCGTTTAACCAGCGTACCCCATCTTTCCATGTCCTCAGCAATCCTGATGGTTTCGCTCAGTGTCAAGCCAGTCCATTCTCAAATGTCCTCCCACTTCTTTTTCGGTCTCCCTCTTCTTCTACCTCGATCTTTGCACAGTGCCTTGCAGGATGGTCTTTGCAAGGCCTGAGGATCTGGTGACGTGGCCATACCATCGGAGTTTCAGTTTTTTTCACCACTGTGAGCAGGTCATCATGGTGTCCAATGGCTTGTGTTATGGTCTGTCGGACTTCGTCGTTGGTGATGTGCTGGGTATAGGAAATGCCCCAGAAGTCTTCTGTAGCACTTCATCTCCATGCTTTGTATTCTTCGTTGTAGATCTGCTGTGAGGGTCCATGTTTCACAAGTGTATAGGAAGATGGAGATGACAAGGGAGCTCAGCAGTCTTACCTTGGAATGTAGGCTGATGGTCCTCTCTTTCCAAATTGGCTTCAACCTCACCAGGGCAGCAGTTGTTTGTGCAATCCTGGAGAGGACTTCCTGTCAGGACCCATTGTGTGATACAATGGCTCCTAAATATTTGAAGCTATGCATTCTGTTGAGGGATTGGCCTTGGACTTTGATGTCCATGTTGATGCCATTGGTGTTGTTGGTCATCATTTTGGTCTTCTCTGCACTTATTTCCATTCCGTAGGCTCTGGAGGTGGTGTCAAGCCTCTGTACCCGCTGCTGAAGTTCTTGTTCCTCTTCAGCCAATCCATCAATGTCATCTCCAAACCGAAGGTTGGAGATTGCTCTTCCCCATATCGTCGGTGTCCATTCAAAACCTCGTATGTCCCAAAATGCAGTTTTGAGAAAAATGAAAAAAACTGTTTTAAAAAATCAGGTGTCACCAAAACAAATGGTTTTAGTATAATTTGCATTCAGTATTGAACAGGAAATTTGGCAGTAATAGTGGCAAGATTTAGAGCGCATGCTTGTTTGAGTAATAGACAAAAATGTTCACATACGAGGTTTTTACTATTTTGTATGAGCTGGAAGTTGCAAATTACGAGGTTTTGACTGTTTTGCTGGAGCTTGAAGTTGCAAGTTATAAGGATTAGTCACAATAGCAAACAACAAAGGAAACATTAATACAAAATAAAAGACCGAAAAATGCAGTTGAAAACATTGTCAATGTTGTTTAATTCAATAATGCAGACACAACGCTTGTCTTTACAAAATTGAAATAGGCTAATAGGCCATTGATAGATTAACACTGTAACACCCAGCAATCAATGAACGCATTGTTGCATTCATCACTGACATAATAATGTCCTTCTGACCAGTACAAGCCCTGTACTTAAAGTAGCACGAAGTCCTTTCTCGGAAATTTCCTGTGAAATGAATTATAAGATGTAAGCTAAGTAACACATGACACTTATGTGAAGTTTTCATTACCATAACATAACAGTCTAAATGAACTTTTATTACCATAACATAATAGTCTAAACTAACTTTCATTAACGTAATAGTCTTAATTAACTGTTATTACCGTAACAGTTTAAATTGACTTTTATTACCATAATAAATGAACGTATACTACCATAAGTCTAAATGAACATTTATTACCATAACATAATCATAAATGAACCACCATCGGCACATGGAATGTTTGGACCATGTACGAATCAGGAAAGACGGCACAGGTAGCAGCTGAGATGAGGAATAATGACCTGACCGTGTTAGGCATCAGCGAGACACGATGGACCCAAGCTGGACAAAGGCGACTGATGACAGGAGAACTATTGCTGTACTCCGGGCACGAAGAAAACGATGCACCCCACACGCAGGGAGTAGGCTTTATGTTGTCCAATCAGGCACAGAGGGCACTTATAGAATGGGAGGTCCATGGCCCCAGGATCATCACAGCATCCTTCCGTACCAAGATGAGGAAGATCAAGATGAACCTTGTCCAGTGCTATGCTCCACCGAACGACAGGGAAGAGGATGTTAAAGACCATTTCTACAGCAGACTACAGAAGATCCTTGAGACCTACCCAGACAAGGACATCACCATCCTCATGGTAGATGTCAATGCCAAGATTGGGTCTGACAACATCGGATACGAACCAGTTATGGGCACCCACGCCTTAGGAGTAATGAATGAGAATGGAGAGAGATTTGCGGATCTGTGTGCACTCAACAACCTAGTCATCGGAGGCAGCATCTTTCCTCACCAGCGGATCCACAAGAGTACATGGGTTTCTCCAGACAATGCGACAGAGAACCAGATCGACCACATCTGCATTAGCCAGAAATTCCGAAGATCCCTGCAAGACGTTAGAGTGAGAAGAGGAGCAGACGTGGCGTCCGACCATCACTTGGTGGTGGCGAAACTGAAGCTGAAGTTGAAGAGGACATTCCTCAGGCAGAAAAATGAAGTACAACATCAACCTTCTGAAAGACCCAAAGACAAAAGAACAGTTTAGTCTGGCGCTAAGGAACAGGTTCGAAGTGCTTCGGGAATTATTTGAAGAAGAAGAAGACAGTGTACTCAACAGGTGGCAGAAAGTGAAAGAGACACTAAGATCGTCATGCCAAGAAGTTGTGGGGCCAAAGAAACATCAACAGAAAGAGTGGATCACAGCAGAGACCTTGGTCAAGATAGAAGAAAGAAGGAAGAGGAAGGCAACAGTCAACAACAGCAGAACCAGAGCAGCTAAGGCCAAGGCCCAAGAAGACTACACAAGAGCCCATAGAGAAGTGAAAAGAAGCATAAAAAAGATAAGAAGGCCTACGTGGATGGACTGGCGGCTGAAGCGGAACAGGCAGCGTACAGCGGCAATATGAAACAGTTGTACGACACCACTAAGCGACTCTCCGGAAAGTTCAGCAAACCAGAAAGACCTGTTAGGGACAAGCAGGGAAACACCATGAACAGTATAGACCAGCAGTTGAACAGATGGGCTGAACACTTTGATGAACTTCTGAATAGACCAGCACCAACGAATTCCCCAGTCATTGAACCAGTCAATGTGGATCTTCCAATCAACTGTGAGAAACCGACCAAGGAAGAGATCAAGAAGGCCATCACCCTGATGAAGAACGGAAAGGCCGCTGGACCAGACGACATCCCAGCTAGGCTCTAAAAGCGGATTTGGAAGCATCAGTGGAGATGCTGTACCCACTCTTTGAGAGGATCTGGGAGGAAGAAGATGTTCCGGCAGACTGGAAGGAAGATTACCTGATCAAGCTTCCCAAGAAAGGTGACCTCAGAAACTGTAACAACTACAGGGGCATCACACTTCTATCTGTGCCTGGGAAGGTCTTCAACCGGGTCCTTTTGGAAAGGATGAAGGATTTTGTCGACCCACAGTTACGAGACGAGCAGGCAGGCTTCCGACAGAATAGATCCTGCGCGGATCAGATAGCAACGCTCCGCATCATCGTGGAGCAGTCCCTGGAATAGAACTCGCCATTGTATATCAACTTCGTCGATTATGAGAAGGCGTTTGACAGCGTGGATCGAGATACCCTCTGGAAGCTCCTTCGACACTACAGCATCCAGACCAAGATGGTCAATCTGATCAGGAACTCCTATGACGGCATGTCCTGCAGAGTTATCCATGGCGGACAGCTCACAGACAACTTCCAGGTGAAAACCGGAGTCAGACAAGGGTGCTTGTTGTCACCTTTCCTCTTCCTCATCGCCATAGATTGGGTTATGAAGATGTCCACCAGGAAAGGTAGGAACGGAATCCAATGGACTGTGGAACCACCTCGAGGACCTGGACTTCGCTGACGACCTTGCTCTTCTTTCCCATAGCCAACAGCAGATGTTAGAGGGAGACAAATGCAGTGGCGGCCACATCGTCGGAGGTCGGCCTCAACATCCACAAGGACAAGAGCAAGATCCTGAAGATCAACTCCATCAGTACCGAACCAGTCAGCGTGAATGGAAGTCCCTTGGAAGAATTGCAGTCCTTCACCTACCTGGGTAGCATCATTGATCAGCAGGGCGGCACAGATGCGGATGTGAAGGCTAGGATCGGCAAAGCAAGAGCTGTCTTCATTCAGCTCAAGAACATCTGGACCTCCAGAGAGCTGTCTTTGGCCACCAAGATACGGGCATTCAACTCCAATGTGAAGTCAGTCTTAATGTATGGAGCAGAGACATGGAGGACAACCAAGACCACCATCAAAAAAGTCCAGTCCTTCATCAACAGTTGCCTCAGAAGGATTCCCCAGATCCGCTGGCCCGACACTATCAGCAACGCCAACCTTTGGAAAGGACCCGCCAACTCCCTGCTGAAGATGAAATCAGGAAAAGGATATGGGGGCTGGATAGTGCATACCCTACGCAAACCAGCGACGAACGTCAGCCGGCAAGCGCTGAAGTGGAACCCCCAGGGAAAGCAAAAGAGAGGACGTCCAAGGAACACCTGGCGACGCGACCTCGAGGCCGACACCACCAAGATGGGCTACACCTGGAGTCAGTTAGAAAGAATGGCATAGGACAGAGGACTCTGGAGAGCTGTTGTTGGCGGCCCATACCCTGGCAGGGGTGACGGGCATTAAACTAAAAACTAAAAACGCACAATATTATTCTGTATTCCTTTGTAAATTATTTATAATTATGCCACAGTATGCCTTTGACTGCACTCATTCAGTGTCAGATTTAGTCACAGAGTGTGATATAACGTGCCTGTTCGTTTATTCCTGAAGAGTAATATGGAGAAGATCTGGGCGATATCAATCTAGAAGAAATCACGATTGAATAAAAGGACAACATGTATCATCAGTACTCACCAAAATGTAGAAAAAATGACCAGAAGCAGCTGACATTTCCACGATGACAATAACAAAAACCGCGTAAGTGACGTCAACTCAACTTCTTAGCGCGTCATTTATTTGAATGAAACCTCGTAAGTTGAGTTACAAGGTTTTGGAAATGTATTCCAAAATATAAAAACCTCGTAAGTGAGATACGAGATTTTGATACAAATCGTTTGACCTGTTGGGACATACGAGGTTTTGATATTTTGTATTACTGATGCTTTCTAACTGAGCTATGAATTCCGAGCTTCTGATAAAAAAAAGCGCAAAAATTCAAGGGACACGACCATGAAAAGATTGCAAAAACTACTTTTTCGGAGTTACGAGGTTTTGAATGGACACCGACGATATCGAATTCACAAAAGTTAATTCTGCTACCTTTACCTTGATTCGCCTAATAAGATCAACTGTACGTGGCCTTATTTGATTGCCACACAGATACAATCCACCCTGGATGATACGCCTGTGTCTCAGGGATTTACTGTGTGTATATTTATAAATTAAAAAATACACTCTAGTATAACTCGCGGTCCGTTCCTTTGTGGCGGAAGAGTTTACTAGACCCTTCTGCTAATACTCTCTCACTACGAGTATTCTTCTAATTTTCTATGTCGCTCTTACTTCGGCGAACAGAAATGTTAGGCTACAAAACTGACTTAATGATCCTGTGTGATTATTCCGTTTATCACTGATCTATTAAGCCCGACGCTACTGTCTGTCTACTGTTCGGTCCGTTGAACATAGAACATTTACCTTACCTTCAATGGTGACTAGTAGGTCAACAAGTTATTTAGTCTTTATACTAAATTATAACTTGTTATCTCCCTTTCTAATATTGACACAGGTCCTAGTGTCTCCGGATTCACTATACAACAAATGTTGTAGGATTCCAATATTAGCTTCAAACACTCAATCGGTTAAGACTGAGATAATAAAATAGACCACCGTTCTGCCTATTCTTTTACAGCATGTAATACCCGAAATTACTGCTGAACATTTGACTGACAACACGTACTGGGAGTCGTTTGCATAAGGTTATAAATATGCAACCTAATTATATCTGAAATCACTGGTAACTTATGATCGACGTGAGAAGCTGATGTTACATTGGTTGGTAGGGTAGTCCATAAGTCCGCCCATTTGTAAGAGCGGCTCCCTCCAACCTCCCGCGTTGAACAAATGAATGATACAATGATAATTTAAATATACAATGTAGTAAATATCATCACCACCAGTGGTAACACACTTAAAAAGTGATTTTGACTCAAACTATCCCGGACGAGCCCCCATTGTCGCGTTATATATATAATTTATATTGATATATATAATGATGTTAAAAGGTGAATGAACAGACTGAAAGAATTTTATATAAATAGAATCAATTTCCTCTTTTTACTATGCCCAAAAATCGATAAGAACAAGAAAATGATGTTGAGAAATAGAAAATAAAGAATAAAAGAAATTATTGGCTATTCATTCGTCCTGTTTGCTTTTTTTACAACTAAATAAAAATACCACTGGTTGATGGTAGATGATATTTATTTCATATGATGTGATACGAGAACCCGTGATGACATGGTTCTGAGGAATTTCACTGTTGATTAAAAATGTCACTTAGCTGACGTAGATTCCCTGATGGAGAAGAAGAATTGTCCCTTTTATATTGAGGATTCTAACCCAGTCTCTGTCCTCACGTTTGACCAAGAGGATGATATGTCGTCCAGCTGGCTTCACATGGACGTCAGGGATATGACGAACTCCATGTCATCAGAAGAATAGGCGTTGAGGATGGAAGTAGGTTAAAAATGATCATATCAGGAATCCGACAGTCGGAAATATAAGGAAGAAAGAAAAATCCTTTCCCTGCGCACAGACAAATAAACAGGGACTAAATACACAATCTGCATCCTGTTGAATGACCAGCGAGGAACGCCGTTGACGTTGTTGGAATAAGAACCCTGCATATTCACGGGTTATTGTATCTTATTCCCAAAGCACAATAATGTTCTTTCCTCGCTGTTCATCCATACTGTTTCAATGATCAAGAATGCAACAACATTCTTTATGAACTAAGCCAAACATGTTAAATTAATTATTATCATATAAATCTAATGCACTGAAGAATTTATATGAATTGAGAACAACATGTTAAAATAACTATTACCATATACATTGCATACATTGAAGAATAATAACGAATCACCTTGATGAAGGACGATGAATGATTCGCATGGCGCAATGGACACAAGCACAAGACTACCCCTTTCTCAGCTTCACACATCGAATCTTAACTTACCAGCTCAGGATTCGTTTGTTGTGTTACGACACGTGTTGTTTAGGATGAGACGAGCTTTCCGAACCAAATTTATGACCTCAGTAATCTGAAATATTGGTCTGGCGTAAACATATGTTCTTTGCCCTCCAAAGATGGTCGCTCGAATGGTTTTCCTAACGAATCTTTTCCACATTCAGCCAATCGAAAGGATGGTACACAAATTGTCTATGGTAACAACAATCTAAAAATGAACTACACTAAAAAAATATGTCGAACACTACGTCATTCTGAAAACAATATAATCGTCACTGTCTATGACGTATTGTCTATGACGCATTGTCTGGACTGAAGGCAGAATATCGAATAGGCGCTTGTATCGTGACACTAGCAATCCCCCGTTTTAACAAACTGTAGTTTATTGATGATGCGCCTAAAGAGAGCCGCTCACAAGCACCTATCTCACCTAATTGTTGTTTATTGATACGTCACCTAAAGATTGCAACCACTTCCCTTGTGCAATCCTTCCTCACCTCCTGTTACTTTTCATAGAAAGACGTGATGTTTATGTCTGTGGTTCCCGCTTAGATAATATAGATTAGATTATATGCACACCAATAATGGAACTAATTTTGCAGCATGAACCAAAGATGGTAGCAGCATTAACAAAAAGTCAAATCACACTGACAGATTATCTAAGGAATGTTTCCTCCTGACCTTCGACTTCCTTTTTCTTCTTCTGCAAGCAGCTAATGGTGGATGTGTGGCATCTATTAATAAATCCTGAGCACAGGGATTGCTTAAGTCATTAAAAGTCGCACATGATGGACAGCAGATTTTGTTGCTATGTGTGCCTAGGGGAGATAATAGTTATGAACTTTTCAAGGGAATAAAATTTGATTATGGATGTTTTACTTTATATCTTGTGTTTGTTTGGATGACGCGGGCTCTCTCTCTCTCTCTCTCTCTCTCTCTCTCTCTCTCTCTCTCTCTCTCTCTCTCTCTCTCTCTCTCTTTCTCTCTCTCTCTCTCACACTTTCTCTCTCTCTCTCTCTTTCTCTTTTTTTCTCTTTCTTTTTTTTTCTCTTTCTTTTTCTCTTTCTCACTCTCTTTCTCTCCAATTACACCTCTCAGATAATTCTGTTGAATGTTAGCTGATGATATGACATTGCCCAATCAGGGGAGGAACATAGGTGAAATTCAGCAATCTCTACAAGGTGCCTTTAATAATGTTGCTGATTGGTGCAGGTTAAATCATATGTCACTGAATCCATCTAAATCAAAAGCCATGTTAATAACAACTAGACAAACGCATCAGCAGGCTCTGCTTTCTCTTGATTTTGTCGTGAATGGAAATAATATTAAACAGTTTGAAAGTCATAAACTTTTAGGCGTCCTCGTAGACAACAAACTCAGTTGGCATTCACATATCGAAAATCTTTGTAAAACTCTTTCAACAAAATTAATTATGTTGTCTAAGCTTCAATCTATCATAACTGCAGATGCTAAAAAGCATTTTTATAATGATTTTAACACGTCACTTTGATTATTGCCGATGTTGCAGGATTTCCGACAAATTCTGGTCTGTGAGATAAAATGCATACTTTTTACTTTTCAGTGCTCTGTGTTATGCTGCTGGAACAGATCTTCTGTAAGAGTTGCACAGCATTTGGATGTGAAATGTGTCCGTGTTTTTCTCGCCAACTAGATTCAGTCGGAAATCTTGAAACATCCACAGTGATCAAAATGTGTTACATGACAAATAATAAGGTTAAAATTAATAAAGATACAATACAGTACAATAGAACTTTATTCATCTCAAACTCAGCAATTACAATGGCAGCATCAGCGCGATATAGCAGAATACACAAGAATTAAAAATTATATTACATACACATGCGAAGTAATCCAATTATTAAATAATAAAAAATTAACAGATAAATAACATAATATACGGTTAAATACATACAATAAACTAGAGGTGAATGTGATAAAAGTAACCTGGCCCAAAATGTCCCAGATAATAGTTTCTCCGCAGAAAGATACAATACAATACATTACAACACAATACAATTTCATTCATCTTAAGGCTGAGCATACCCACTGGCAGGTTAAAAAAATTACATTTCAACTATACAATACTATACAACACAACACAACACAATACCACACAACTTTATTCATCTCAAACTGAGCAATTACAATTACAAAGGCAGCATTGGCGCAAAAATAACCAATAAGAATAATAATACAAATTAAAAATGACCTTACGTACACACAGAGAGTACTCCCAATCAAACAAATAAATGTGCTGTTAAATGCATAAGTAAACTATAAAATATAAACAATAAAAAAACAAATATTACAGATAATAGTTTCTACCAGCAAAAATCTCACTCTCTCTGGAATTATACCCACTCACCCACTCACACAGCAACTTATATCTATAGTCTATAGTGACACAGAATCAATGAAATCAATCGTAAGAAACAATCTGTTACACTCGGATATGATGTTGGTGTTTTTCTTTATCAGTATTTGATTCAGCCCCGATGCTGAAGTCCTGATAAGGTGTAACTCTGATTCGTTTATCCACGCAGCCTGCTCACTCATCAACAAGTCTGAAGTCGACGTATGAAGTTTTCCACTTTTATTCAGCACACATCAACAACTGCATACAATCGCTCAATCGCCTTTCCACTTTCAACTTTTACTTTCCAACTCACTTTCAACAACTATCAACAGCAACACAATTTTTTGAAACAGAGCGGCGCTTATATAGTCTCTTGATACTCCCGAACAATTTAGAACACGGTAGAAATGACGCACTACCACCAATCGAACTAAAGATCGTCATCACTGACTTACGTCATACATATTTCTTCTCCTTCCGGGAACGTCCTCATACTTCGATATTTATCGGGAAGTTTCCATCGATAGTAAATATCTAGATCTAGAGAATTCTCCAATAATATCGACTAACGAAAATTATCAACGTTATACAAAGCCTCTCCTAACAACAATGCAAACTCAAATCAAAGGTAAATAAACTCTATTATTGAATGCTTTGCAAAACGAAACGATTAGATCTATCGTGCGCGTTTCAGACATACTTTCGTTCGCGTTTCAACGTAACATAACCCCCCACTCAAGAAGAAATTTACCCAATTTCTTTCAACAACGTTGGAACGTAATGCACAAGCAAAGTACAGAACTAAAACTTATTTCAGACTGTTTGAACACTGTCAAAGTTCACAGCTCATTCACACAGAGTCAATGTTTCTCATCTGCAAGTCTTTCTGGATACTGTCAATGTTCACAGTTTATCTACACAGTCAATGTTTTTCATCTTCAAGTCTGTCTAGATATTACCAATGTTCTTAGTTCATCCACACAGTCAATGCTCTTTCATCCGCAAGGAAACGACGCCCTCGTCCGTTACCGTCGTCATCGGCCCAGGGTCAAAGACGGTGATCTCGTGGGCTTTCCTGGAATCAGTGCATCCTCCGTTGTCTCCTTCTTCCGTCGGATGTCCGACGCAGTCGACGTTGTCAGCTCCCAGAATGCACTTACTGGGTCTCACGGTCAGGTTAGCTTCTGTTAGACGGTGAAACAGCTCCCTCAAGGTCTGCAGATGCTCTTCCCAGGTGCGGGTGTGGACTAGCAGGTCGTCCCAGTAACACACGACGTTCTCCATCCCTTTGAGCATCTTCCTCATTCCTCTCTTCAGGGTAGCTCTGCTGTTGACCATGCCAAAGGGCATCCTTAGGCACTCGTACGTCCCATCAGGAGTTATGAAAGCAGTCTTTGGTATGTCCTGTTGACGAACGGGGACTTGCCAATAACCCTTGCTGAGGTCAATCTTTGAGAAGATTTTACTCCCCGATAGTTGGCGGAAGAGGTCTGCTGCGGTAGGCATCGGCTCAGGGTCGAAGACGGTGATCTTGTTAACCTTCCTGTAGTCGATGCATACTCTGTTGCTTCTTCACGACCACGACAGGGGATGCGTAGGGGGAACTGGACTCCCTGATGATGCCCATCTTCAGCATCTCATCGATGTCTTTCTTCAAGGATTCACGGGCCTTGAAAGGGATCGGGAATGGTTTGGATCGAACAGGGATATTCGAAGTGAGGTGGACTTCATGTTCCACCAAAGTCGTAGAGCCTGGGACATCATTGAAGCAATGGGGAAACTCGCCCATAAGGTCCTTGAGCTCCAACTTTTGACTTTCCGTCAAGCTCGGTCCTAACTTAACATCATTGATGCCTTCTTTGCTGTGGAAGTCTCCAAGTTCCAACAGTTCCTCGCTGTCAAAGCTGTCGTCGATCTCAGCTGCTGTTGCTACGTGTACAGTCTCTGGCGGCCTCTCCACGTACAGCTTAAGGAGGTTGTTACGTTGAAACGCGAATGGTAGTACGTCGGAAGCGCGCACGATAGATCTAATCGTTTCGTTTTGCAAAGTATTCAATGATGGAGTTTATTTACCTTTGATTTGAGTTTGCATTGTTGTTAGGAGAGGCTTTGTATAACGTTGATAATTTTCGTTAGTCGATATCATGGTAGAATTCTCTGGATCCCCTTGTTTACTATCGATCGAAGTTTCTTGATGGACGTAGATAATGGCGAATATTCTGGGACGGGAAATAATTATGTATGACGTAAGACAGTAATGACGAAGTTAGAAGCGATTGGTTAAATTGCGTCAAACGAGATTGATCCAGGTTATTCGGGAGTATCAAGAGACTATTTAAGTGCCGCGCTGTTTCAAAAATAATAGAGAGTGAAGTTGTTGATAGTGAAGCTGGAAAGTAAATTTGGAAGTTGTTGAGTTGAGTTGAGCGATTGTATGCAGTTGTTGATGTATGCTGAATAAAAGTGGAAAACTTCATACGTCGACTTTGTGACTTGTATGCTGCTTGAGCGGGCTGCGTGGATAAACGAATCTGAGTTACACCCTATCAGGAATTCAGCATTGGGGCTGAATCAGATACTGATAGAAAACACCAATATCGAATCGAGTGTAACATTTTGGGGGTCAAGCCGCGATTCACGCCATAGCCAAGGGTTCAACTGCTACAACAAGCGAGTCAACGGTACGAGAGGCAGTCATCGAGGGTAGCCGCCAACGAGTTGCGTCGAGAGGGGCCAACATACTGGGACTACATCCGATAGGTTCGGGTTGACTGCAAGGGCGTGTAGTCGCTGAAGAGTTGCTTCGTGAGCGAACAACAGATCGGGACTACGTGGCTGCCGTAAGACTACGTCGAGGGACAGTCTCGGAGCTACATCGCCAGTGTTACAGAGAGCGCGGCGAGCGGACGTCGCGTCTACTTCAGCACAGGAGCTTATACATCAACACCAGCGTGGTGCAGCGTCGCATACGACGAGGACAGCGGGGCCTGCGTCAACGAAGGCGACTAGTGACAAGCATCAGCGCTACTGCAGAAAGTGTGCTGTTCTAGAACAGTCTAGAAAGGTACAGCACAGTCAAGAACTTTCCAGAAAAAAAAGAACTCTACAGTCAAGAACTTTCTAGAAAAAGAACTTTCCAGAAAAGAACTTTCCAGAAGCATCAAGATGGCTGACTTCTGGCAGAAAGGGGTGCAACTGAATCTAAAAGGCAAACAGCTGACGGAGTAGGTCAAGTCTCAGGAGAGAATACAAGAAAGAGAAATAGAGGAGCAGCGACGTCGTGAAGACAGAGAATCAGAGGAGCAGCGACGCCGTGAAGAAAGAGAATTTGAACTGAAGCGTCTGGAAATTGAACAGCAGCAGCAAGAAAGAGAGCGTCAGTACCAGCTAGAGTTGGCGCGTATCCAAAACAATCAGCATGCGCCACAAGTCACCAACGACCATACGGCTCCAAAATTGCCAGCTTTCGTCGACGGGAAGGACCAGATTGACAGTTATCTGGCGAGATTCGAAAGGTTCGCTGAAAGCTCTAACTGGCAACCTCGAGACTGGGCGATTCGACTCAGTGCACTTCTGACGGGGCAAGCTCTCGAAGTTTACACCAGACTGTCGAACGATGACGCCAAAAACTACGACGTCTTGAAAGAGGCCCTGTTGCAGTGCTACAACTTTACAGAGAAGGGCTACCGTAAACGCTTCCGTGAATGCCGGCCTAAGTCAGACGAGACGCCAAAGCAGTTTGTGGAGCGCCTGTCGTCATATCTACACAAGTGGGTGGAGTTATCAGGCGAAAGGAAGTCTTACGACAGTCTCCATGACCTGATCGTGAAGCAACAATTTCTCAATGCCTGTCACAAGGACCTAGCGACCCACTTAGAAGAACAAAAGCTGCAGACGCTTAAAGATGTGACTGAGGCTGCTGAAAGATATCTTATCGCTCATGGGAAAACCCTGGGGCCACCCAGCGCGACGAAACATTTTCAGAAGACTGCAAACCATGGGAACCAGATCCAAGGGAGCCAGACGAGCCAGAGACACACTGACTCCACGCCTCCTCCCAGGGAAGGGCATTCAAGAGGCTGTTTCACCTGCAACGCTACAGACCACAGGGCGGCTAATTGTCCTCAAAACAAAAGTAGCGGACAGCGGAGCAGTACGGACAACGCAGCGGCGGGCAACCGGCAGAGGCGGTTCTCCAATCAACGGCAAACCAGTAGATCTGACCATCAGGTGTGCGGCGGGAGCGTCATTCTTCCGAGTGAGACCGAGCGCACAGCTACCCCTGCGGACGTGCAAGAGTGCATGACCGATGGCCAACTTCTCCTTGCCAACGGAAAATCCATCCCCGTCGTCGCCAGCGCAGCTGTGACCGTCCAGAACATGCCTGTTTCAAAGGACGCGTCAAAAATCATGAAGTGACTGTCTTAAGAGACTCTGGCTGTAGTGGGGTCATCGTCAGAGAAGACCTAATCGCTAAAGAACAGTTCACTGGCGATTCAAAATGGACACTTATGGCCGACAGCAAATGTTTGAAAGCGCCAGTTGCGAAGATTCATGTCAACACCCCCTTTCTACATAGGCGAAGTCGTAGCGGTTTGCCTGAAGAAGCCGCTGTATGATTTGATGATCGGGAATATCGACGGCGCGAGACGACCCGACGACCCCGATCCAGAGTGGAGTCCTGCCTCAACCCAACGCGTCGAAGTTGTGGAGGAGGATCCATTGCCGTTTCCCGATGGAGACCTTACAGAGCTGCTACGGGACAATGTGGTTACTCCGGCTCAGCCCTGCCGACCAGAGATCGTCGGTGCTGTCACTACCAGGGCCCAGGCCAAGAGAGACAAGATGTCTACGCCACTGAAGGTCGCCGACAACTCCAAAGCTGCCATCGTGGACAGAGATAAGCTGATCCAGCTCCAGGAAGCTGATAGCACTTTAAACAAGTACAGGAACCGCCAAGACCACGTGACCAAAGGCAGTGGTACGGTCTATTTTGAGGTGAAGGCCAAGATCCTGTACCGAATCTTCCAGCACCCGAGGGTCAACGGAGGTAAACCACTCCGTCAAGTCTTGGTACCGTTACCCCTAAGGCGCCAAGTGATGGAAGTAGCACATGACTCAATCATGGGAGGTCACCTGGGTATCAAGAAGACGTCGGATAGAATCCAGGCGGTTATTCTACTGGCCAGGACTTCATGCGGACGTCAGCCGTTTCTGCCGATAGTGTGACATTTGCCAGAAGACCATACCTCGAGGAAGGGTCCCGAAAGTGCCTATGCAGAGGATGCCTCTGATCGACCCACCTTTCAAGAGGGTGGCCTTAGACTTAATCGGCGAAATAAGACCTCCGAGTGAAGAAGGTCATCGGTGGGTACTGACTTTAGTGGACTATGCGACTCGGTACCCAGAAGCAGTGCCACTGAAGAAGATTGACACTGAGACTGTGGCAGAGGCACTGGTGGACATGTTCAGTAGACTTGGACTGCCTGAAGAGATCCTGACAGACCTCGGGACGCAGTTCGTCTCTGACTGCATGAAGGAGGTCAACAGACTGTTGAGCATCCGGCATTTAACTACGACACCCTAAAATCCAATGTGCAACGGGCTTGTCGAAAAGTTCAATGCTACGCTGAAGTCCACCCTGAAGAAACTGTGCAGCGAGCAGCCCAGACAATGGCATCGCTACATCAACGCCTTACTTTTCGCCTACAGAGAAGTACCGCAGGAGTCCACCGGCTTCTCTCCGTTCGAGCTGCTGTACGGAAGAACCATCCGAGGGCCGATGCACATCCTAAAAGAACTGTGGACGAAAGAAGTAGACACCCCAGAGGTGAAGAACAGCTACCAGTACGTGTTTGAGCTACGGGAGAAGCTGGAGCAGATTCTCGAGATAGCCAGAGAAAACCTGAAGAAGTCCCAGGACTGTGGAAAGCACTACTATGATCGTAGGGCTGTGAGCAGGAAGTTTAAACCTGGCAACAAAGTGCTGGTGCTGCTACCTACTGATCATAATAAGTTGCTGATGCAGTGGAAAGGCCCGTACGAAGTGGAGACCGTGGTGGGGATCAACGACTATAAGGTGAAGGTCGGCCCGCATTCCAAGATATACCACGCCAACCTCCTTAAGCTGTACGTGGAAAGGCCATCAGAGACTGTGCACGCAGCCACAGCAGCTGTGACCGACGACAGCTTTGACAGCGAAGAACTGTTGGAACTGGGAGACTTCCACAGCAAAGAAGGCATCGATGATGTTAAGCTAGGACCAAGCTTGACGGAAGGTCAAAAGATGGAGCTCAAGGACCTTATGGGCGAGTTTCCCCATAACTTCAGCGATGTCCCAGGCTCTACAACTTTGGTCGAACACGAAGTCCACCTCACTTCAAATATACCCGTTCGATCCAAGCCCTTCCCGATCCCTTTCAAGGCCCGCGAATCCTTGAAGAAAGACATCGATGAGATGCTGAAGATGGGCATCATCAGGGAGTCCAGTTCCCCCTACGCGTCCCCTGTCGTGGTCGTGAAGAAGAAGGACGGGAGCAACAGAGTATGCATCGACTACAGGAAGGTCAATAAGATCACCATCTTCGACCCTGAGCCGATGCCTACCGCAGCAGACCTCTTCCGCCAATTATCGGGGAGTAGAATCTTCTCAAAGATTGACCTCAGCAAGGGTTATTGGCAAGTCCCCGTGCGTCAACAGGACATACCAAAGACTGCTTTCATAACTCCTGATGGGACGTACGAGTGCCTAAGGATGCCCTTTGGCATGGTCAACAGGGGAGCTACCCTAAAGAGAGGAATGAGGAAGATGCTTAATGGGATGGACAACGTCGTGTGTTACTGGGACGACCTGCTGGTCCACACTCGCACCTGGGAAGAGCATCTGCAGACCTTGAGGGAGCTGTTTCACCGTCTCACAGAAGCCAACCTGACCGTGAGACCCAGTAAGTGCATTCTGGGAGCTGACAACGTCGACTGCGTCGGACATCCGACGGAAGAAAAAGACAACGGAGGATGCACTGACTCCAGGAAAGCCCACGTGATCGTCGTCTTTGACCCTGGGCCGATGACAACCGCAACCGACGAAGGCGTCGTTTCCTTGCGGATGAAAAAACATTGACCGTGTAGATAAACTGTGAACATTGACAGTACCCAGAAAGACTTGCAGATGAGAAACATTGACTCTGTGTGAATGAACTGTGAACATTGACAATATCCAGACAGATTTGAAGATGAGAAACATTGACTCTGTGTGAATGAGCCGAGAACATTGACAGTGTTCAGATAGTCTGAAATAAGTTTTAATTCTGAACTTTGTTTGTGCATTACGTTTCAACGTTGTTGAAAGAAATTGGGTAAATTTCTTCTTGAGTGGGGGGTTATGTTACGTTGAAACGCGAATGGTAGTACGTCGGAAGCGCGCACGATAGATCTAATCGTTTCGTTTTGCAAAGTATTCAATGATGGAGTTTATTTACCTTTGATTTGAGTTTGCATTGTTGTTAGGAGAGGCTTTGTATAACGTTGATAATTTTCGTTAGTCGATATCATGGTAGAATTCTCTGGATCCCCTTGTTTACTATCGATCGAAGTTTCTTGATGGACGTAGATAATGGCGAATATTCTGGGACGGGAAATAATTATGTATGACGTAAGACAGTAATGACGAAGTTAGAAGCGCTTGGTTAAATTGCGTCAAACGAGATTGATCCAGGTTATTCGGGAGTATCAAGAGACTATTTAAGTGCCGCGCTGTTTCAAAAATAATAGAGAGTGAAGTTGTTGATAGTGAAGCTGGAAAGTAAATTTGGAAGTTGTTGAGTTGAGTTGAGCGATTGTATGCAGTTGTTGATGTATGCTGAATAAAAGTGGAAAACTTCATACGTCGACTTTGTGACTTGTATGCTGCTTGAGCGGGCTGCGTGGATAAAAGAATCTGAGTTACACCCTATCAGGAATTCAGCATTGGGGCTGAATCAGATACTGATAGAAAACACCAATATCGAATCGAGTGTAACAGAGGTTGGCGTGGTATATCTTGGAATGCTGGTCGACCTTCACCTTGTAGTCGTTGATTCCCACCACGTTCTCCACTTCGTACGGGCCTTTCCACTGCATCAGCAACTTACTATGATCGGTAGGTAGCAGCACCAGCACTTTGTTGCCAGGTTTGAACTTCCTGTTCACAGCCCTACGGTCATAGTAGTGCTTTCTGCAGTCCTGGGACTTCTTCAGGTTTTCTCTGGCTATCTCGAGAGTCTGCTCCAGCTTCTCCCGTAGCTCAAACACGTACTGGTAGCTGTTCTTCACCTCTGGGGTGTCTACTTCTTTCGTCCACAGTTCTTTTAGGATGTGCATCGGCCCTCCGATGGTTCTTCCGTACAGCAGCTCGAACGGAGAAAAGCCGGTGGACTCCTGCGGTACTTCTCTGTAGGCGAAAAATAAGGCGTTGATATAGCGATGCCATTGTCTGGGCTGCTCGCTGCACAGTTTCTTCAGGGTGGACTTCAGCGTAGCATTGAACTTCTCGACGAGCCCGTTGCACATTGGATGGCGTCGTAGTCAAATGCCGGATGCTCAGCAGTCTGTTGACCTCCTTCATGCAGTCAGATACGAACTGCGTCCCGAGGTCTGTCAGAATTTCTTCAGGTACTCCAAGTCTGCTGAACATGTCCACCAGCGCCTCTGCAACAGTTTCAGTGTCAATCTTCTTTAGAGGCACTGCTTCTGGGTACCGAGTCACATAGTCCACTAAAGTCAGTACCCACCAATGACCTTCTTCACTCGGAGGTCTTATTTCGCCGATTAAGTCTAAGGCCACCCTCTTAAAAGGTCGGTCGATCAGAGGCATCCTCTGCATAGGCACTTTCGGGACCCTTCCTCGAGGTATGGTCTTCTGGCAAATGTCACATGATCGGCAGAAACGGCTGACGTCCGCATGAAGTCCTGGCCAGTAGAACACCGCCTGGATTCTATCCGACGTCTTCTTGATACCTAGGTGACCTCCCATGATTGAGTCATGTGCTTCTTCCATCACTTGGCGCCTTAGGGGTAACGGTACCAAAACTTGACGTAGTGGTTTACCTCCGTTGACCCTCGGGTGCTGGAAGATTCTATACAGGATCTTGGCCTTCACCTCAAAATAGACCGTGCCACTGCCCTTGGTCACGTGGTCTTGGCGGTTCCTGTACTTGTTTAAAGTGCTATCAGCTTCCTGGAGCTGGATCAGCTTATCTCTGTCCACGATGGCAGCTTTGGAGTTGTCGGCGACCTTCAGTGGCGTAGACGTCTTGTCTCTCTTGGCCTGGGCCCTGGTAATAACAGCACCGACGATCTCTGGTCGGCAGGGCTGAGCCGGAGTAGCCACATTGTCCCGTAACAGCTCTGAAAGGTCTCCATCGGGAAATGGCAATGGATCCTCCTCCACAACTTCGACGCGTTGGGTTGAGGCAGGACTCCACTCTGGATCGGGGTCGTCGGGTCGTCTCGCGCCGTCGATATTCCCGATCATCAAATCATACAGCGGCTTCTTCAGGCAAACCGCTTCGACTTCGCCTATGTAGAAAGGAGTGCTGACTTGAATCTTCGCAACTGGTGCTCTCACACATTTGCTGTCGGCCATGAGTGTCCATTTAAAATCGCCAGTGAACTGTTCTTTAGCGATTAGGTCTTCTTTGACGATGACCCCACTGCAGCCAGAGTCTCTTAAGACAGTCACTTCATGATTTCCGACGCGTCCCTTGGAAACAGGCGTGTTCTGGACGGTCACAGCTGCGCTAGCGACGACGGAGATGGATTTCCCGTTGGCAAGGAGGAGTTGGCCTCGGTTATGCACTCTTGCACGTCCGCAGGAGTAGCTGCGCGCTCGGTCTCACTCGGAAGAATGACGTTCCCGCCGCACACTTGATGGTCAGATCTACTGGTTTGCCGTTGATTGGAAAACCGCCTCTGCCGGTTGCCCGCCGCTGCATTGTCCGTAGTGCTCCGCTGTCCGCTACTTTTGTTTTGAGGACAGTTAGCCGCTCTGTGGTCTGTAGCGTTGCAGGTGAAACAGCCTCTTGAATGCCCTTCCCTGGGAGGTGGCGTGGAGTCCGTGTGTCTCTGGCTCGTCTGACTCCCATGGATCTGGTTCCCATGGTTTCCAGTCTTCTGAAATGGTTTCGTCGCCTTGGGTGGCCCCAGCGTTTTTCCGTGAGCGAGGAGATATCTTTCTGCAACCTCGGTCACATCATTAAGCGTCTGCAGCTTCTGTAGTTCTAAGTGGGTCGCCAGGTCCTTGTGACAGGCATTGAGGAATTGCTCCTTCACGATCAGGTCATGGAGACTATCGTAAGACTTCCCTTTGCCTGATAGTTCCACCCACTTGTGTAAGTATGACGACAGGCGCTCCACAAATTGCTTTGGTGTCTCGTCTGACAAAGGCCGGCATTCACGGAAGCGCTTACGGTAGCCCTTCTCTGTGAAGCTGTAGCAATGCAGTAGGGCCTCTTTCAAGACGTCATAGTTTTTGGCGTCATCGTTCGACAGTCTGGTGTAAACTTCCAGTGCTTGCCCCGTCAGAAGTGCACTTAGTCGAATCGCCCAGTCTCGAGGTTGCCAGTTGGAGCTTTCGGCAAACCTTTCGAATCTTGCCAAATAACTGTCAATCTGGTCCTTCCCGTCGTCGAACGCTGGCAATTTTGGAGCCTTGTTGTCGCTGATAACTTGTGGCGCATGCTGATTGTTTTGGATACGCGCCAATTCTAGCTGGTACTGACGCTCACCTTCAAGACGCTTCAGCTCGAACTCTCTTTCTTTTTCTTGCCGCTGCTGTTCAATTTCTAGACGCTTCTGTTCTAGTTCTAGTTCTTTTTCTAGACGCTTCTCTTCCAATTCTCTTTCTTCGCGCCGTCGCTGTTCCTCTAATTCTCTTTCTTCATGGCGATGCTGCTCTTCTAATTCTCGTTCTTGTATTCTCTCCTGGGATTTGACGTACTCCGTCAGCTGCTTGCCTTTTAGATTCAATTCAATCCCTCTCTGCCAGAAGTCAGCCATCTTAATGCTTTTCTGGAAAGTTCTTTTCTGGAAAGTTCTTTTTCTAGAAAGTTCTTGACTGTGCTGCACCCTTCTAGACTGTTCTAGAACAGCACGCTTTCTGCAGTAGCGCTGATGCTTGTCACTAGTCGCCTTCGCTGACGCAGGCCCCGCTGTCCTCGTCGTATGCGACGCTGCACCACGCTGGTGTTGATGTACACGCTCCTGTGCTGAAGTAGACGCGACGTCCGCTCGTCGCTCCCTGTAAAACTGGCGATGTAGCTCCGAGACTGTCCCTCGACGTAGTCTTGCGGCAGCCACGTAGTCCCGATCTGTTGTTCGCTCACGAAGCAACTCTTCAGCGACTACACGCCCTTGCAGTCAACCCGAACCTATCGGTGATGTAGTCCCAGTGTGTTGGCCCCTCCCGACGCAACGTTGGCGGCTACCCTCGATGACTGCCTCTCGTAACGTTGACTCGCTTGTTGTAGCAGTTGAACCCTTGGCTATGGCGTGAATCGCGGCTTGACCCCCAAAATGTTACACTCGGATATGATGTTGGTGTTTTTCTTTATCAGTATTTGATTCAGCCCCGATGCTTAAGTCCTGATAAGGTGTAACTCTGATTCGTTTATCCACGCAGCCTGCTCACTCATCAACAAGTCTGAAGTCGACGTATGAAGTTTTCCACTTTTATTCAGCACACATCAACAACTGCATACAATCGCTCAATCGCCTTTCCACTTTCAACTTTTACTTTCCAACTCACTTTCAACAACTATCAACAGCAACACACTATTTTGAAACAGAGCGGCGCTTATATAGTCTCTTGATACTCCCGAACAATTTAGAACACGGTAGAAATGACGCACTACCACCAATCGAACTAAAGATCGTCATCACTGACTTACGTCATACATATTTCTTCTCCTTCCGGGAACGTCCTCATACTTCGATATTTATCGGGAAGTTTCCATCAATAGTAAATATCTAGATCTAGAGAATTCTCCAATAATATCGACTAACGAAAATTATCAACGTTATACAAAGCCTCTCCTAACAACAATGCAAACTCAAATCAAAGGTAAATAAACTCTATTATTGAATGCTTTGCAAAACGAAACGATTAGATCTATCGTGCGCGTTTCAGACATACTTTCGTTCGCGTTTCAACGTAACACAATCCCTTGTATTACATTGTATAGACGTTGAGAATTCGGACAACAGAGGGTACAAATGAGTTTGAATATCTTTTAGTTTTCGAAATGGGTTGAGCAAAACGACGTTTTGAAGGCAGAAGTACAAACTCATCGGCTAAAATAAAAAGAAACCTTAGTTTTGAGATTCAATAATGAGTTAAAGATGTTCAATCTGACCATAACAAACTTTTAGATTGGTCACAAGATGAAGATTTTGTTATGTAGGCTATGTCATTTTTTTCCCAGTTAGAATATTTTTGTTCTTGTTTTTACTTGGTCATTATTTTGTGTTTTATATTGTGTAAAGTGCACAGTTTAGCACACACTTTTATTGGCACTGAGGAGTCCTTAGAATTGTGTTTTTAATTAAAATTCATCTTTGTGCTACAACATTGTTTTTGTTGTTCTTAATAATTTTAAATCACAGCCATTAGAGATCTGACCATAATAGCAGATCGCTTCTCTCGCTCACTTTTACTCTTCAAAGTCTTCAGTTTGCTTGCACTACACAGTGTATATAAGCTATCCAATGTGTACATAATGTGGCAATGTGTTGTACTTCAATTTGCTCCAAAGAGAAACAACTGTATTTATTGTGCCATGACATGGACTTTCCAATGACATCAATATGGTGTGTCCATAGCGCATTGCGGGGCCAGAACGTGCGAGGGCTACTTGGACGAGAACTGTAAGTGCATGTGTCCTGGAAACCCCATCCAAGAGTGCACTGGAACCGAAACAGGTACTTGATTGATTGATTGATTGTTGCTTTAGGTCCAGAGGACTCTTCCGAGCGAAATCAGGACCGAACCGAAACAGGTACCGGAACCGGCACAGGCACAGGGACTGGCACTGGAACTGGCACAGGTACACAGATTGTATTATTGTTTTTAATGTTGTTGTTGTTGTTATTTTTAAGTTTTTTTTTGTAGGTGTTTACATGCAATTGTATCGTTTAACTTTATTTACATTTTCGATTTCAAAAAAAGGAATAATTCTTATTCCACAAACATACACACACACTTTCGTCAAACTCAATTTTCCGAAGTTGGGTTGAATATTTTAATACAGTATATGAATTCAAAACCAGTATGTCGAACTTTAAATCCACCTTTGAGAGCAGGATACCTTTCTTGACGTGTAATGCAACTTGCCTCCCTTGGCTTATTTTTTTCCTTGCTTTAATGTCTGCTGTGTGGATGCTAGCCATGTTGAGAGAATGTATTATCTGTATATATATATATTCATTACGAAGTCTTACTGCATCTTGACCTCATATCTCCGTCCTTTATATGCCAAGTGTCCGGGGACATTACTCTACATAACGAACGAGCCAACCAACTCTCTCTTCGAGTTCCCTTGTGGAGAGTGGCACCCCCGGAGGACAGGCGCGTTGCGCCGCTAGCCCTACTCTGCGATTATCGGCTCCTTTTCACACGGCTTCTCCCTTCTCCTTGGGCTCAACGCCACACATCACCCCGCTGAACATTTCTTCTCTTTGCGCGTCTGCTACATCTCCTGCGTACCGCCTCCAGCGCTCCGCCTGTACATGATTTCTTCATCTCTGAAGACGTCTTCCTTCTTCGTTTTATTAGCAGCTTCGTGCGCTACACCTCCTACCGACTTCTTCATGTGATAGTCCCCTATCCGCTCTTTGTCCGGGGACTATAATCTACACAACGGCAAACTCTCTCTTCCTCGTTGCTACGTACCTTTTATGAAAGCTATGGCCCACAGTTCCAGCAGTTCGGAGGATAGCGAGAGAGAATTGTTTTGGCCATATTTATGTAGCTGAGTGGAGTATTTGACTCCCGTCTCTCGGCCACGACCTTGGGAACATTGCTCCACCCGAGCTGTTATTTTCATTTTATCCCTCAAAAGAGGGACATAAAAATATTTGCCCTGCAAGGCGGTGAAGCGTGGTTGGGAGTACCGGGTTGCCAGCTACTAGTGCCACGCACTCTACTGCAAGGTCGCTGCCACCGACCTGCATAAAATGCCTGCCAACAATGTGGTCCCGCTCGCCACCAAAAGCAGCAAGTGAATGGTCAGCCGGGGAGAACAAATGTCGTGTCGCCTTGTCCTGCGTAACCCAATGGCATACCCAAAGGATTCTGCAAAGCAGGAGCCACCCAATGCTAGTCTAACCAGGACATTCTCTCTCTCTCTCTCTCTCTCTCTCTCTCTCTCTCTCTCTCTCTCTCTCTCTCTCTCTCTCTCTCTCTCTCTCTCTCTCTCCCCAACGCCAGTTTGTTGATGACCGTTGAAAGTTTTATTCTCGAAGTGCATCGTAGCAAAGACAAATGCTCGTGGAGATAACATTCTACATTCTGCCCTCTCTATGTGTCTGACTCGTTCTCCCATGTCTGCCGTGTGTGTTGTGCCTCCGTGCTCTCTGCCGTGTGAGTCCATCCCCGATCGTTGGATAGATTACCGTCCCCGGACATATCAGCGTATAGGGGACTAGTGTGTGTGTCCTGCTTTTATTTAGTGGCGCCAGCCGTACTGACAGTATGTCACGACTCTAAACTCGTACTAACTCTTTCATTTAATACAATTATAAATAAAAATAATAATGACAAAGAAAGAACAACGTTTCCCCTTTCCAACGATATACAATATGACATGGTTACTAATATGGGTTCAGACTATGACGGACTAAACTAGAAATCACCTAACACAACAACAGTAATTACAACTCGCATCTTCTTACAACTGTTCCTCTGTTTCTCTTCCGATGTATGTCCCTATAAAACTAATATTTAATTTAAGTATATGCTGTTAGAGACTGAACTATCTAAGGCATCGGAAAATATCACACTTACAGTGGAAAATCCTTGCTCATGTGTTAATCTACGATTACACAATGCGGGAAGGCTGAGGCGGCCGGCCAACAGTAAGCCTGTCAGCTTTGTCCGCAACAGCGCGGTGTCTTTATCAATGTGATAGGTACCGCGCTATTCTAAACATCACGCTCTCCTTTAAAACTGCTACCTAGATCACAAATAAAGTTTATATATTCTAATAGAGAATTTAATGCTGCGTCTAACGATTTATATGCTTTAAGGGATCTGAAAAATATATATCAAATCATTGCATACAGCTAGTTTAAACATAACAGGGAACAGAATAAGGCCTACATATCGTAATGATCAGAAATTCTTTGTAGCCCAGCCTGGCTACATTTAGCTGTTTTAATAGCAGATGAAAGGGGAATAGGAAATTCGACATAGGAGACGACATAGAGGATGGTGTGTATGGTCGTTGTCTTGTATTGTCCGCCATTTCTTCGTCGTTTGAAGGAGACGGAAATCACGTGACAGTCCGGCTCAGAGTACTTCGTGCGATTGTGTGAAAGCCCAATTTTCAGAAGAAAATGCTATCAAACTACAAATGTAAGCTAAATGTCGACTCACCACATAGCGGAATCGCGTCCCACGTTCATCCTCCACGTACAATCCAAAGCCCAGCTCACAGAATTTGGTAACATCGGAGTAGATACGGAATCAAAAACCAGTTGGCTTTTAACTCCTGACGAAGCTTTTTAGCGAAATACATGTATAGAGGAACCAGTTTAATCTGCTGTGTTTTACCTCCTTCAAACCTTCTACTTGTCTTTCTGATATTACACTTCTATTATTACATAGGTGTCTACCTACCTAACTAACTACCCATCTACCTATCTATCTACCTACCTATATATAATCTAATCTCACTGTCACGTGGGTTTATGAGTTGCTGGGCTCTGCACAATGGAATGCTGTAACCCTCACGCTTTATTCGATGGTTAGTCACGCTAGTTAGTCACCCGGTGAATTACTTTACTAAATTTATTTGTTTCGCTCGGTCTTTGTTAAGGCTGGGGTACAGAGATAGATAGAAAAATGGTAAAAGATTACTGTCACACTAGTTTCACACGGCTATGAATCATATGTAGTGCAGCCACTTGATAACAGTTAAAATCACACATTTATTTCTTCTACTCTATACACGATCTTCGATGTACTAATCTACCTTAAAAAGTCACAAGTCAATGCAAATGATTCGATCGCTGATAGTCTAGGCAGCTGTTATGTCTTCATAGGGCACTAGCTACTAGAGTTCATGAAGATTGGACTACTGTGGTCCGTTTTACTATAGTTTCTGAAGAGTGGACTACTGTGGTCCTTTTGCTACCAGTTTAAGTGCACTGATTCCTGGGCACTTAGCTTGTGTGTAGCGGGTTTGAAGCCCTTTGATGAGGTAGCTTCTGGTACACGCTGGGTCGTCGTGTAGTTTGGTTCCTTGACAATCTGTGTTGTCTTGGAGAGTGTTTTCCAGGGGAGTTCTCTCAGTCTTGTGCTGTAGAGGCTAAACAGCCAACTCGTGTTTTCTGTGGAGTTGGGCGCACGTTATATCTCGCCTGTTCGTCTATAACACAAGAGACGAAATTCTGCACAACCTTGAATAATAGGTCTGTGCAGAGCGTCTCACTGAAAGCCAAAGTAGCCCTCAGTGATAGCTCCACATCTCTATACATAAGCGACGAACATTCTGCTACGTCCGTGGTCCACGGGAATCTCAACTCTAATTTCCTATACATACATAAATATAAATCGTGGCTAATTATACACATAAAGAATTAATAATATTAAAAACATTCACTGGTACAGCCACTGGTCTGCAAACATACATATAGGTTCAACAACAGTGGTTCCGTCAGGTATACAACATGGCTGAGCAACCGGTCGTGTTTCGCCACGTGGTCACGCAACGTTGGACGAACAATTCAAATCTATGCATAGCAAATTCCACAAACATAATTTCAACAATAATATGAATATATCACGATGAAACAGAAGTATGTTCATTTACCTATTGGACAAAGTCAGGCTCGTGGCTACTTGATAGAATTCTAAGATTCTCAAGTCCTGCTTCCTGGTCTATTCAGGAGAGATCTTACTGCTAACTGTGTAGCTGATTACTGCTCCTCGGTTCAAACTCGACTCCCGTTCTCTCTCTCTATTCGAATCAGCCAGACCTGGCTGAGTCCATTATAAACTGTGTTCCCATTGGCGGATAATCGACTCGCCTAACGTAGCTACGATGATGTCATTGCCTGCGCTACTACCGCTGTGTGTAAACGGCAGTACAGTGGAACCTCCGGTATACGACCGTCCAAAATCTGAGAAAAAACGGTCTTATAATAGAGGT
>JBAHVR010000132.1:0-55000 GCA_036898135.1 Oncomelania hupensis
TGGTAATTTTCATGCACTGGTGACACGCATCATGCAGGTTACTATTTTCAGGTTATTGCTTAAATTTCTTCCCCAAATTTTAATAATTTTATTATATTGTTGTTCTTTCTTTTGTCTTCATGTGAAATATGTGTTACCAGACAGCTTCTACTATAATGAGAGAAGGAAGACAATAAAAAATCGCAAAACTGGGAGGAAAGAGTTATTCCGGTGACTGGATAAAGCCGGGAGGTGGTTTCTGCAGCGCTGTTAATTGTACCAACGCTAGAAGAAACAAGTTAAGCTGCAAGAGGAAATCCTTTTTCAGATTTCCTAAAGATGACGTAGTAATACTATATAAATAGTAATAGTAATACTAGAACCTTCTTAGTTACTACAAGTAGCACAGTAGAACTTCCATTCGATTCGTTATTTATTCAAATAAATAATTTCATTTAGGTCTATTATTTGCCATGTGGCAATTCGATCATTCACAATTCCATTGCATCATTGATTGATTGATTGATTGATTGTTGCTTTAGGTCCAGCGGACTCTTCCGAGCCAAATCAGGACCGGACAACCCCTGATCCGTATAAAAGATCTGCTGAAACAACCCTAATGGGAAAATTGAATGCCCTCCACCGGCCAGTCACTTTACAATAAAGACATCCCACGCAGGGGACGGCTGAGGCTTTACCCCAACTGCTCGAACCCCCGGTTACAAAAACAAAATAGAATACAAACATCATTATAGATTATCAACAAAACACATACATATAAAATGCCTACATTGCGAAATAATATCATCATAGGAAGCCCTAGTGACCACCCGGCAGAAAGCATCCAACACTCCCAAGCTGATCAAACAGACCTCATACGCAAACAAGGAGTCTTGTCCAGGAAGAGTTTTCAAGAAAAAAGGTAGGTCTTTGATCTAGCGAAGAAGAGCAAATGAGGAAGACAGCGACAGTGGAAATTTAAAGCACTAAATTTCCAGAAAGTGGGGATACTATTTATACTGAAACCCCGGCACTCCAACGGGGGAAACTGTTGCCGCAGTGAATCAGTCTTGCCTATAAAGGAAAGACAGTCTTGCCTATAAAGGAAAGACAGGTTTTCAACTGGGGCTTTCACTTTTCCCTTTATAGGTTAGAACAATCTACAGTGGCAAGATTGCTCATGAGATTGACCCCAAGGGGTATTGCATCATTAATTTTATCTTATGTCTGAACTGTGAAGACTGATAGTGTTGTAACTGTTGACGGGTTGTCGTGTTGACTAAATTTATCTTTGTTTTACATTTAAATTATAACAATTCTTGGTTTTCATAACCTAAGGCATAACTTTATTAGCCTAGGCATTTCGTACCAGCTCATTTAGTTTGTATTTAGGGCTGCTTCAGTGCTTCAAAAGAAAAAGATAATTAACTTCTTTATCAGTTCATTAATGCCATATTGTATGCTAGGAAGGTTAGGCTAACAGCAGTTAGGCCTACACAATATATTGTTGACCAGTATTTTTAATACAGTCTATAGTATAATGATGGGGATCATTTTCGAGACAGTGAGCATTAGCTTTTAATTTTAAACCACAATCCACAGCACAACATCAATTGAATCATAACTGTGTATACATTTAAATGTAGACATACAAAACAAAAGTAGCATGAAATTTAAAACTACAAATTAGCAAGATCCGCACGAGAAACAACATCGTCATAGGAACCTGGAATGTCAGGACCCTAACTGCGGAAGGAAAATTAGAAGAACTGGCCCACGAGCTGGACCACTATCGATGGAACATTCTAGGTATCAGCGAACTGCGCTGGAAAGACCTAGGTGAAACAACGACTGACAAAGGCCACAAGTTCTATTTCAGCGGTAGAGTTGACAGGCACGAACACGGCGTTGGATTCTTGGTCCACAAGAACATTCTAGCCACTGTCATGGGTTGCCGCCCAGTCTCCAGTAGACTCATTACCATCCGTCTGAGAGCAACCCCTTTCAACATTACCATCATCCAGGCCTATGCCCCAACATCAAACTATGAAGACAGCGAAGTGGAGGATTTTTATGAAAATCTACAGGCGGCTCTTGACCAAGTGCCGAAGAAGGACATAGTCATAGTGCAAGGCGACTGGAAGGCCAAGGTTTGTCAAGATGCGCACCACAACTGGGGAGACACATGTGGACCCCACTGCAACAATGAGACAAATGACAGGAGTCTGAGGCTATTGGAGTTTGCCAGATACAACAATCTGGTACTGGCAAACACGCTTGGTCTCCACAAAAAATCCAGACGATGGACATGGCACAGTCCCGGCGGGGAGCATCATAACCAGATCGACTACATCAAGGTCAAGAAACGCTTCAGATCAAGCATTAACATTGGCAGGACACGCACTTTTCCAGGAGCAGACATCGGAAGTGACCACGATTCCGTGATGATGTCTATCCGGCTCCATTTGAAGTGAGTAAATACAGCAAAGTGCACTAGGCTGAAGTTCGACCTGGACAAACTGCAAGACCCAGAGGTGGCAGAACTATTTCAGGCCACAATTGGAGGGAAATTTGCACCACTGCTCATTTTGGGGGCTGGCGAAGTAGATGTCAACACCATGACCACTACCTTCAACTCAGCTGTAACAGATGCCGCCACTGAGATCCTTGGCACGCACCGACCAAAGAAGAAGCCGTGGATCACACCTGAATTTTTGGATCTGTGTGATAAACGAAGAGAGTTAAAAAAGAAAAAGAACACCTACCGAAAAATCAACAATGACATCTGAAAAGGCATGCGCACAGCAAAGGAAAACTGGATAGAAGATCAATGCCAGGAAATAGAGAACAGTCTGAACAAGAACAACAGCAAGAAGGCCTACCAGACTGTGAAGCGGCTGGCAAGTGTTAAACAGCCCAAAGTCTCCACGATCCAAAGCAAGTCTGGCATATGCCTTACAGAAGAACAAGAAGTCTTGGACAGATGGACAGAGTACTGCTCTGACCTTTACAACCATACACCAAATGGAGACCCATCAGTTCTAGCATGTCCTGAGAACAGAGAAGAAGAAGAAATCCTCCCAATTCTCCGGGAAGAAGTTGAGGCAGCAAGGCAATCGCTGAAGAAAGGGAAGTCAGCGGGAGTGAACATACCAGCGGAACTGCTACAAGCAGGAGGAGAAGCGATGATTGATGCCCTCAGCATTATCTGTAACAAGATCTGGCAGAGTGGGGAGTGGCCTACACCATGGACCCAAGGTAACCTTCAGGAGTGTGAAAATTACCGCACCATCAGTCTCATCAGCCATCCTAGCAAGGTCCTCCTGAAAATAATACTCAACAGATTGAAACCCCAAGCTGAACAAATCATAGCTGAAGAACAAGCAGGATTCATGGCAGGGCGAAGTACCACTGAACAGATTTTCAACCTCAGAATAAGCTGTGAGAAATACCTACAGCACCAACAACATCTATATCATGTGCTCATAGACTTCAAGAAGGCGTTTGACCGAGTCTGGCATGCAGCTCTATGGGCAACAATGAAAGTGTACAACATCAGCCCTAAAATTATAGAAGTCATCAAAAGCCTGTATGACCAGGCTAACAGTGCAGTCCTCCATAACAGCGTCATCGGGAACTGGTTCACAACAACAATTGGTGTGCGTCAAGGATGCCTACTCTCTCCAACACTCTTCCACATCTTCCTACAGCGCATCATGTTAGATGCTCTTGCAGATCACGAAGGCACAGTCAGCATAGGGGGTAGAGCAATCTCCAATCTTCGTTTTGCGGATGACATTGATGGATTGGCTGGAGAGAAACAAGAACTTGAACAGCTGGTGCTGAGGCTTGACACAGCCTCCAGAGCTTTTGGAATGGAAATAAGTGCAGAGAAGACCAAAATGATGACCAACAACACCAATGGCATCAACACGGACATCAAAGTCTAAGGCCAATCCCTCAACACAGTGCATAGCTTCAAATATTTGGGAGCCATTGTGTCAGACAATGGGTCCCGACAGGAAGTCCTCTCCAGGATCGCACAAACAACTGCTGCCATGACAAGGTTGAAGCCCATTTGGAAAAACAGGACCATCAGTCTACATTCCAAAGTAAGACTGCTGCGCTCCCTTGTCATCTCCATCTTCCTATATGCTTGCGAAGCATGGACCCTCACAGCAGATCTACAACGAAGAATACAAAGCATGGAGATGAGGTGCTACAGAAGACTTCTGGGCATTTCCTATACCCAACACATCACCAACGACGAAGTCCGACAGACCATCACACAAGCCATTGGACAACACAATGACCTGCTCACAGTGGTGAAGAAACGGAAACTCCGATTGTATGGCCACGTCACCACATCATCAGGCCTTGACAAGACAATTCTGCAAGGCACAGTGCAAGGAGGTAGAAGAAGAGGGAGACCGAAAAAGAGATGGGAGGACAACATTCGAGAATGGACTGGTTTGACACTGAGCGAAGCCATCAGGGCTGCTGAGGACAGAGAAAGATGGAGTATTCTGGTTAAACTATCATCTGTGGTGCCCCTACGACCTTTAGAACATGAATAAATTCAGCATTCTTATGGTAACAGATGGCATTTAAGTTGTAAACATTGTAGGCCAAATAAACAAGATGCTAATTGTATTTCAGTGTAAAATTGTAACATTGTTTGAAAACGGATGAATATTATTATATGTCTTTAGCTTACATACTAAAAATAGATACTGCATAAAAACATATTAGAATAGGCCATTCAAATCATTACTTCATTGTTGATCATAAGATAACTATGGCTGGAACTTTATTATTATTATTATTATTATTATTATTATTATTATTATTATTATTATTATTATTATTATAACTATTATTAGTAGTAGTACATTATATTATTATTATTATAACTATTATTAGTAGTAGTACATTATTATATGAGACAAGCCCAGTCCACCATGCCAAGTGATCTCAGGGCTATATCATGTTATCTTCCAAGTTTAATAATAATAATACAGGATGCTATATACGCGCCTTTCCCCAAATCAATCAGGCTCAAAGCGCGGCGATCTATACCAACATACACGCTCACCTGTCTCATCCACCCTCACACACACCAAATACACATCCATCACTCAAACAGGTGGTGTAAAGGGAGGGAGATCGCTATTAGAAGACGGAAGAAATTCAAATGTTTATTTTTGAAAGTTTTATATTGACTGCATCCTGTACCATTCTTGAAGGGAGGGAGGAAACCGGAGTGCCCGGAGAAAACCTTCGGTGACCTCAATAGTCTCGTACTTAAATCACATACGTCCGCCCCATGCAGGAATCGAACCCGCGACCTTCGGCATAGGAAACCGGCGCAATCAGCTAATTATAGTACATGTAGTCCTAATAATAACATTACATAATAATAATAATAATAATAATAATAATAATAATAATAATAACATTACATTTATAGCGCACAGTTCATTGTGCTGACCATCACTTGCATACATAAAAGCATAATGAGTAAAAAGTGCTTATAAAAAGAGTATATAAATGATAAGTATCACACATTAGCATCACAAACAAACATAAGTTTAAAAGAGTAATAACAACAAATGTATGTACTTTACTCTTGTGATGTGTTTATCATTGTCTTATGCAGCTATTGTTTTGAGGAACAATTCATTTTGTACATTTTTGTCTTCTTTTTTTTTCCTTTTTTCGAAATCATTTTACAGGGAATATCATTCCTTTGTTTGCATATGTACAGTTACACTTTACCATAAGACGGTGCTTTTTTCTTGCAGATGTGTGCAAAAAAAGGCATAGCGTAGATGTGTATAGACACTTACAATGCACATTGCACTTGCTGTACAGTGTACAGTTATTCTACTTTTTTCTAGTCTTTAGAAATGCTAAGAATAATTTTGTAAACAATTTTATCATTTGAATAGTAACTGTTATGCATACATGTCATACATACATGTACTCGGTGCATAATTGTACCTATACATACAACTTGAAACAACAAGATCTGGAGACAACCTTTATATTCAGTGCTTCAGATTGTTTTCAGACATCATGGGCCCAATGACCCATGGCCATGCAAAATGATGGGTCAATTTTCAAAAAGATGGGTAATTGACAATCAAAAGTATTCGTATCGTATGTTCACCTAGTCCTTCTTGATTTTTATGACACGCCAGGCTGGCGCATTCACGTTGACTGTTACGCGCCATTCTGATAAAATATGCGCCAATGGCGCGGGCGCTCCAACAATCTGAAGTACTGATATTCAGGATATATTATGCCTTCTTTGTTTTAAAACCAATGATAATTTATACACTGTGAAAATAGTGATGTTTGCCTCTTTTAATCATTTTCATATTCAGATACTGAGATAGCCATCATAGGTATTGCAGTTACCTTTAAAATAGAACTAATTATAAGTTTCTATGAAAAATAAAATTGGTCTGTTTCCACTTTTTCCTTATGAGGACTGGACAATCACTCATTATCATAGGACAGACAACATAAGTGGCCACACTAACCTTACCCGCACCTCCTTTGATGCCCATAACAGGGGGACCGGATATTGATACCCCACCACTTGGCACTACTTGGCACAGATCTAGGCGCCACCACCACAGACTGCAGCATCACGACCCCCCAAAGGGACCATGATCTCGAATGTAGGCGTCAAAGAGCACCACTTATCTGTAACCGTTCTGCAGTTCCATTGCAAAATCGACAGTCCCTCTCGACCCGACTGAGTCATTTTGAGGCAACCTGACTGTAGGACAGAGGCGGAGAGGCCACGCCTGGCTGGGAGTCAACCGCTAAACCTGAACCAGGACATCTCGTGTAACATGTGTGGACAGGGCCGCCAAAATGTCTCTTAAACACTCTACTAAGTCAACAACAATAAGAAGAAAAAGACTTTATTTTAAATCAATAATTAAAATCTAAAACTCTCAACTAGTAAAACAAAAAACACCCAAACTAAGCTACCAGACCGCGGGCCAGGACAAAACGATAAAATCCTAGTCAGGACCTTGATCTAAAATTTCCAACTTTAAAAATTTTCCTATTTACCCTATCCTACAAATAAATTTAAAAGATAAGGTATCACACCCACCGTCTTACAAGGAGCCAAGGACTCTAAAAGGAATGGCAGTGCCGGTAGATGCTGACCATCAATGCACAAAGCCAGTTGACACGTTTGCAGAGCCGGTAGCTGCCGAACGTAACACTCTCCCTTGTGGGTCTCCCTCACAGACCACGACGGTAGGCCAAGCTGACCACCCACACTGCAAAAGGAAGGCCGTCTCACGTAAACAGGAGGGAGACACAGTTCTTGGCCAGAAATAGCCCAAACACACACCAAGCGTCCAAATCCACAGTGTCCCAGTCACTTGTCAATATTGTTAGATTCACAACGCCACTATACAACACGCAACATGGGGATCACCAATCTCGCCTCTGCCTTGCGTCATGCACCTTCTTTCACACTCTCATTCACTGCAAATATAATAAACCATACTTACAACGCTTCGATCTCTACTCCACATACCTGTCTAACCTAACTAACTACTGTCTTTGTCCACCGTCAGTGTCCACAGTCCAGTCACTGTCTTCGTGCTCTCTGGGGAAAAGCAATACCAACAGACACACACAAACGTCACACAGCACGTCACATCACAGACAATGCGTCATTTCCTAAACACATCGCGTGCTCTCTTTCTGATTCACCCTTACATTCTTACCCCTTTCGACGAAAAGACAACCCTTCTCGCCGAAATGAGGCTCAATTGCAACAAAGAACTTGCATACCCTAAACACTGAACAGTACAAACACTGAACAGCATAAAAATTAAACTCTATAACGTAACTATCAAATATTCTGCCCCCCGCATCCCCATTCCTATCCTCTTCCCCTGAACCCCATATCTTGATATCTCACCCCAAACTCCACATAAAATATCCTAAAAAATAAAACATATAAACAATCTTCATTCAATATATCAAGTAATATACATGCCGACTCTCCCTCCTGAGTTATAATGAACCAATTATGTTTACTAAAAATAATTCCCCGAATCAATGACAACGCCCGAGAAACTCACCACCCAACACCTTGAGTCTCAGTCTATTGTAACTCGATGCGCTGAACTAAAAATGTACGCCCCCAATCAATGACAACGCCCGAGAAACTCACCACCCAACAACTTGAGTCTCAGTCTATTGTAACTCGATGCGCTGAACTAAAAATGTACTTCCCCAATCAATAATGACGCCCGAGAAACTCACCACCCAACAACTTGAGTCTCAGTCTATTGTAACTCGAAGCGCTGAACTAAAAATGTAATCCCCCAATCAATGATAACGCCCGAGAAACTCACCACCCAACAACTTGAGTCTCAGTCTATTGTAACTCGAAGCGAACAAAAAATGTAATTCCAATCAAATCATAATGCCCGAGAAACTCACCACCCAACAACTTGAGTCTCAGTCTATTGTAACTCGAAGCGAACAAAAAATATAATTCCAATCAAATCATAATGCCCGAGAAACTCACCACCCAACAACTTGAGTCTCAGTCTATTGTAACTCGGAGCAAACAAAAAATATAATTCCAATCAAATCATAATGCCCGAGAAACTCATCACCCAACAACTTGAGTCTCAGTCTATTGTAACTCGGAGCAAACAAAAAATATAATTCCCCCAATCAAAGCATAACGCCCGAGAAACTCACCACCCAACAACTTGAGTCTCAGTCTATTGTAACTCGAAGCGAACAAAAAATATAATTCCAATCAAATCATAATGCCCGAGAAACTCACCACCCAACAACTTGAGTCTCAGTCTATTGTAACTCGAAGCGAACAAAAAATGTAATTCCAATCAAATCATAATGCCCGAGAAACTCACCACCCAACAACTTGAGTCTCAGTCTATTGTAACTCGAAGCTAACAAAAAATGTAATTCCCCCAATCAAATCATAACCCCCGAGAAACTCACCACCCAACAACTTGAGTCTCAGTCTATTGTAACTCGGAGTGAAAAAAATGTAATTCCAATCAAATCATAATGCCCGAGAAACTCACCACCCAACAACTTGAGTCTCAGTCTATTGTAACTCGGAGCAAACAAAAAATATAATTCCCCCAATCAAATCATAACCCCGAACAAAAAATGTAATTCCCCCAATCAAATCATAACCCCCGAGAAACTCACCACCCAACAACTTGAGTCTCAGTCTATTGTAACTCGGAGTGAACAAAAAATGTAATTCCAATCAAATCATAATGCCCGAGAAACTCACCACCCAACAACTTGAGTCTCAGTCTATTGTAACTCAGAGCAAACAAAAAATATAATTCCCACAATCAAATCATAACCCCCGAGAAACTCACCACCCAACAACTTGAGTCTCAGTCTATTGTAACTCGGAGCGAACAAAAAATGTAATTCCCCCCCAATCAAATCATAACCCCCAAGAAACTCACCACCCAACAACTTGAGTCTCAGTCTATTGTAACTCGGAGTGAACAAAAAATGTAATCCGATCAAATCATAATGCCCGAGAAACTCACCACCCAACAACTTGAGTCTCAGTCTATTGTAACTCGGAGCAAACAAAAAATATAATTCCCCCAATCAAATCATAACCCCCGAGAAACTCACCACCCAACAACTTGAGTCTCAGTCTATTGTAACTCGGAGTGAACAAAAAATGTAATTCCAATCAAATCATAATGCCCGAAAAACTCACCACCCAACAACTTGAGTCTCAGTCTATTGTAACTCGGAGCAAACAAAAAATATAATTCCCCCAATCAAATCATAACGCCTTGTTAAACTTTCATATATTCAACAGTCATAGTCGGGGACCTTTCTATTATATGGTAATTAAGAATCACTGTACTCAATGTATATGGAGCTAAAAAAATAAAATACTTGATATATTCAAACACCACACAAAACAACTTGTACTGACAGAAAATATACCTACAATAAAACCCTGAATAGTGTGAATTATTCCATGAATATTACAATGTAGTATAATATATGTTTATTATTAGTAGTACTCCTAATATTTTGGTAAAACAATAGCGCCGGTAGACATTATTAATTTAATGAATGGCCAGTTCACCAATACCAATAACTCTAACAAACGCTATTACAGAAGCAATATTTCTTTGAGAAAGTATTTTTATTTAATACTTTTACTGCAAACAGAATGACTCATATTCAAATGTACTAATATATAGATGTGCGTTTATTTGAAATACCACAATCTTACAACATTCATAGAAATATCACTTATTTATTTATTTACTTATTTATAATTGCAATTGTATACAGTCCACAAATGGAATTGATGGTTTATTTTTTACTGACATAATTTCTGTAAAATACAATTACAATAAATGTCACAAAAACCTATCACCACCACATCACCGCTACATGTATCCCATTTGTGAAATAATGGCACCCACAATAAATAATAAGGTAATAAGAAATTTATTACGTTTTTACGCAACATCCCTACCAGTGACGCCATCAAAAACTTAAGTCCAAATCAGATTGAAATATCACATCCTAACATAAACAATAGACTGCATTCAAGCAAAACTCTCCAAATAAAATTGTACCCTCATTCATTTTCACTGAGTATAAGATAATAAAATAAGCCTAAAATAGAAAAATACCACACCCAAATTAGGCCTAACCTTATGCATTTCCTACTTTTATTTAAAGACTACCAATAAAATCACAGAAAGGACAAAGCACCACAACACAAACCAAATATCACGACCAAAACACGACGATCCGAATCCTAAAATAATTTCAAGAAAAATACCACAGCTTTCGTTTTCGCATAGACGCTAGAGTCTATGGTTTTCGTCGGTACCTAGGCTAGTGACCTTTGAACTCGTCCGTCCTTTACCTCTCCTCCAACTGCCATCTTTTGGAAACGGACAAATCCAAGGATTCCGGCAGATAAGTGCAGGTCTTAGTTTCAAAAATTCATTTAATTTCCGAATTCAAAGAAGAAATTTTCAAACCAATGTCGTCGTAAAATTAACAGGTCCGCATCTACATGTCGACGATCGCCAATGTTAGTTACACAACGCCACTAGCCACACAACATGGGGATCACCAATCTCGCCTCTGCCTTGCGTCATGCACCTTCTTTCACACTCTCATTCACTGCAAATATAATAAACCATACTTACAACGCTTCGATCTCTACTCCAAACATACCTGTCTAACCTAACTAACTACTGTCTTTGTCCACCGTCAGTGTCCACAGTCCAGTCACTGTCTTCGTGCTCTCTGGGAAAAACAAGGCAAAACCAACAGACACACACAAACGTCACACAGCACGTCACATCACAGACAAGACGTCATTTCCTAAGATTCACCCTTACAATATCAAGTAGAATTTTTCTTTCATATCTCACAATAGTAAGGCAAGGTCACAACCCCTCCATAGAATATCAATATCAACCAGCAAACCAGTCCACAAAACACCTTTGCAAACAATGAAAAGTTCAAAGTCACGACGGCGAGACTTACACATTTCTGTGAGACTGTAGCACAGATAAAAGTTCACTAAAACTGAATGAGTGCAGAAGTGTCACACACAGGAATTTCTCAGTCATATCCGACAGGAAATAATGTCGATCAGTCCTGGGAATAGATCAGTAGAGTACCAATGCCAATGGCGGACCACATCGTAACACAAACCAATAGCAAAAAACCGAAGAACCACCACCTCCCTCCGAACTAACACAAGACACTATTCAGAACTCTCGGCCACAATGCACAACAGGTCTCCAAACCACAATATAAATCGAAGATGACAAAGCTTTCACATCAAAATATCACGAATGCAGATACAAACATGTCCGCCATCAACAAGTCCAAAGCGGAAGTACCGCCGTAATGCTCTCTCTCCTGGGCTCTCTCTCCTAGCAAGACAAAAACCTATGTGTTGCTCAAAACAGCTTCGTCGTGATTCTCCCAATCAGCATAATATATTACACATATTCAGATACTGGTGATTAGGTACAGATAAAAGCAGTTCATAACTATTTTTTCCTTGAAAAAACCCTCTCGGATCTAAAGTTATTTCACAAAATAAGGTGGTCGCTACATGGGCCCTTTTTTCAGAAGTCGCCGTATGGCTCAGTTTACTTGTTTTGCTTCTATTCCCAAACCGTCAATTCCTCGAACTTCACTACAATGCAAGAATAACTTTAGACATTGGGTCCCAGTTAGCGCATAGTGTCATGTTTCTCCGACGAAGGGTCTAGGCAGGAAAGCTCAAAGACATAGGGCGACCGGGTTTCGGTCGCCATTTGTCCAAAGTACTGTACCAAGGGCCCATGGGGCGACCCAAAGTCGCTCTATGGGCCCCTTTATACTAATATATATATATATATATATATATATATATATATATATATATATATATATATATATATATATATATATATATATATATATATATATATATATATATATATACCTATTAATATGTGTGTATGTGTGCGTGCGTGTGTGTGAATATTAGGGGGGGGGGGTGTGTGTGTGAGTGTGTTTTAAGATGCTATAAACCATCAAATGACGTGCGCGCTGGGACTGTAAGCGGCAGCACAGCTTACGATTTTCTTAAAACTGTCAGACCTCGATACAGGATACTTTATACTTCACTGCTAACGTTACATTTCTAAGAGAAAAATATTACTTTGGTAATAATAAAGTGTCAGAAAGTATGGGAACTGGATACAGCGCTGCACGACCTATGGTTATTGTGACAATGTCAGGTCTTGCAGAGTCACACTTTACTGCTGCAATTTCGAACGCCCCGTTGTATGAAGACATTATTCTTGTGGCATCTACACCACCCACGAGGCCTGAAACTGTATGCACGTTGTAACTTAGTAAGTGATTTCACAGCTTAAACCAAACCTGAAGAGTTTACTTACAAAATAAAACAAAGTATACATTTCAGTTACGAGAACAATTTCCGATGTAGTCGAAGAAAACAGCAGCGAGAAATTGGATATCTGCACAGAGTTAATTTACGACCTTTTCAAAGTGATTATAGGGTGACTGCCGTTATGAATGGTATCACACACGTTGACATAGTTGTGTATACAGGCACATAAATGTTGACTGTCCTTGTGGCACACCAGCGCTAAGCAATAGTTTACCGTAAACAGACCGCACACTGGTTTTTCGTATTAACGCTAAAATCTTGTTAATGGTGTTAAAGTTACTGCAACATTCGTGTGTAACTTTAGCCAGAGACTATGACCCCAGCTAGAGTGAGAATGGTGCTGTCAAAGGCGTGCACGAAGTCTAAAGCAAGCAGCAAACAAGCAACAAACACTAGCACATATTTTGTGGTAGTTTTGGTGTTAAAGCCAATGGTTATGGCTAACGGTTATGATTATGAGAATGGTATTAGAACAAACATTGTTAAAATATTTTTTTTATAAAATCTATCGTTCTGGCAACGTGTTAGGATTTTGCAGAAAAAGGTCACTTAATTCACATAATCACCTTACGAATGAATAAAAAATAATTAATGCAGTGGAAAATCTGATTTTTTTTAAAATAGGAAAAGGGTATTGAGGGGGGAGGGGAGTATGTGTATTTAGGTACATTATTAATTAATGTTGTTAGTAATTTCATTAATTCTTACCATTGTTAAGGTTTGTATTAGTTTCAAATCAATTTATGTTAATTATTCCGTTTGTTCTGAATTGTTTTATTTAAGGTCTAGCTGTAAGACAGGTCATTACATTACATTACATTACATTACATTACATTACATTACATTACATTACATTACATTACATGATTATTGCTTTAGGTCCAGCGGACTCTTCCGAGCCAAATCAGGACCGGACAACCCCTGATCCGCATAAAAGATCTGCTGAAACAACCCTAGTGGTAAAACTGAAGGCTCTCCACCAGCCAGTCACTTTACAATAAAGACATCCCACGCAGGGGACGCTGAGGCTATACTCTTATTTATCGAACCCCCGTTTACAAAAAAATAAAGAATACAAACATTATAAATTATCAACAAAACACATACATATAAAAATGCCCACATTGCTAAATAATAACATCATAGGAAGCCTTAGTGACCACCTGGCAGAAAGCGTCCAATATTCCCAAGCTGATCCAACAGACCTCACACACAAATAAGGAGTCTTGTCCCGGAAGAGTTTTCAAGAAAAAAAGGTAGGTGACTGGTCTAGCGAAGAAGAAGATAGTATAGCAGATTGATAGAACAGAGCAGGAATGAGAAAGAACAAATGAGAAAGACAGCGACAGTGGGAATTTAAAGCACTAAATTTTCAGAAAGTTCATCGTTGAAAATGTAATTCAGCTTTTAGCAAACCTACAACTCTTGATGCAGTCTGGTCCATTGTTGTTATTTTCTATCTTTTACTGTGCGTTTTCCAAATTGTTAGTACATATTTGTGAATGGATGAAGGAAGTTTTAAAAGCTTTTTTTTAATCGCCATGATCAAGGGAAGGATCGCAGTGCTAAGCGGGAACGAGTGGAAACCCTATAATAATTCTGGACGCGCACCTTAAAGTTTGAACCCAGACTCTACCAGAACAGCGCTGTAGACACTTTCATTGCTGCCGTCGTCGTTCCGTCGTTGTCACTACTATTGAGACGAGTGGTTGGTTGTTAGACCTCGGGTAATTTTGCCGCTTTCTTCACATACCTCCGATATGCGGAAACCATGCGGAAAATTTTGCGAAGGCACTACGCCTGAAAAGGCTGAATAATTGTATAAGACCCTGAATAGAGATAGATGGACGCTCTGAACAGGCGTATACCCCGAATAAGCGTGCGGCTAGCAAAATGAGCGCACCCAGCGCTACAGCCTAAAGTTTTTTTATTCACGTAGGATTTATTTTTTTTATTTTGAGACCTGTCTGAGTGGGAATTGAAAGCGAATAATCGCGCTGACCATTCTGGCTGCTTGGATGACTTTGAAGAAGCGTTTGATACAACGTTTGCCGCTGTCAGGGGTAATTGCCTTTCCATAGCAGCTTTTTTTTTTTTTAAATCAGAGCGACTCGCGTCTTTTTCTCATATCAATCCTTGACTGTGAACATCCATTCTTCCGCGGTAATAACTGTAGCGGCCTTTTGAAGAAACTAAACGAACATTTACCACAGAAAGGCAACTTCAATGTCACATTTTGCCATGTATGTAACGCATCATTAAAAGTTAATAATGTTTCGGGATTGTTCACACAATAAGAGAGAGAGAGAAGAGGGGAGAACGGGGGGGGAGAATACAAAAAACAAGAAGAAACAATAAGAAGAATGGGTGGAGAGAGAAAGAGAGAGAGAGAGAGAGAATGAGAGATATTGGGAGTAAGAGAGAGAGAGAGAGAGAAAGAGAGAGAGAGAGAGAGAGAGAGAGAGAGAGAGAGAGAGAGAGAGAGAGAGAGAGAGAGAGAGAGACAGTGTGTTACACTCCGTTTGATGATGGTGTTTTCTATCAGTAGTAGATTCAGCCCCAATGCGTTCGGATTCGATTATCCACGCAACCCGTCCAATCAGCATACAAGTCACTGAGTCTTCGTATGAAGTTTTCCACTTTTATTCAGCGTTCATCAACAACTGCATACAATCGCCTTTTCCACTCTCCACTTTTTACTTTCCAACTCACTATCAACAACCTCCCCACACACAGAGCATCCATTTTATAGATTTTCTCTCGATCGAGATAACGTCAGAATGTTCCCGATGACGCTTTACCACCAATCAAATTAAAGTTCGTCATCACTGACTTACGTCATACGTCTTTCTTCACATTCCAAGAACGTTCTCAAACTGCGACATTTATCGGGAAGTTTCTATCAACAGTAAACACGCAAATCTAGAGAATTCTCCAATAATATCGACTAACGAAAATTATCAACGTTATACAAAGCCCCTTCTAACAACCATGCAAACTCAAATCAAAGGTAAATACACTCTATTATTGAATACTTGCAAAGCGAAACGATTAGATCTATCGTGCGCGTTTCAGACATACTAACCTTCGCGTTTCAACGTAACACAGTGACAGAGAGAGAGACAGTGACAGAGACAGAGACAGAGCTTGTTAAAATAGACACGCTTGTAGGGTTGCAGATTTATCAAACAGGGAATTAAAATGTTGTTGGTTGTTTTTTTTCTCAAAATAAAACACTATTGATTAAAAGGTTATTTCTATACATTTTTGTTATGTGAATATTCGTCAGGCCAACAAAATAAATAAATACATGAATAAATATATAAATAAGATAAAATAAAATAAAGACGCAGACGGTTTGAAACCTTGAATCAAACTTCCAATTGAACCAACAACCCCCCCCTAACCCCCCCTGCCCCCCCCTGCCCCCCCCTGCCCCCCCCTGCCCCGCCCCTATGTATCACTAATGATATTATTATGCAGGGTATATGGACACGACAACTGCTGCAGAAACTTAGCCTTGCTGACCTTAGAGCTTCCCCTTCAGCACGAGTGAGAATTTGTTTCATCCTACTATCTGTAGCAATTTGGTGTTCGTAAGAGAAACTCGCGTGTACTGTATTGTACTGTGTATTAAGCCGAATTCCATCAGAGTTCTGATGTTCAAGGTGCCGGCGTGGCATCGTCAAAGTTCCTATATCTTTTTCGGACTGGAAGCGGCTGGGAGCATTCTGATTGGTCGACGCATTACAAAATTCGACGCATGCGCACAGTGCCATCGTAGTCTTAGTAGTTAGGGTTAACGGGAGGGGTTACGACGCCTCAAACATCGTGAAACGGCCGGCCGGCTTTGACCTGGCGCATGCGCAAAGGCGCCCGGCTAAAATAAGATAACCCAAAACTTTGACGATGTTACACCGGTTTTGTGGACTGCGATTAAAGAGCGTTTGATACAAATGTTACAGTCAGGCACAATTTACTTTCAATGGCGATTCGCCCCACACGTAAAAGGTACTCGAGTAGCTTTCTCCTGTCGACTCTCTCTTTTCATTGCTTTTTTTCTTTCTTCTCCGACAGTTTTAGTTGTGGTTTTTTTTTTTGGTTTGTTTTCTTCTAAATGTCCATTAAAAAAGATGATGAGAGAAGAAGATGAACAAAACGAAAGAAGGTAAAGGGCAGTGAGAGAGAGAGAGAGAGAGAGAGAGAGAGAGAGAGAGAGAGAGAGAGGGGGGGTAACTTTCGCGGTCAAGTTTTGAACCAGTTTATTTCCAAAAACATCGTTAAACCCATCAACAACAGTGTGTGAGAGAGAGAGAGAGAGAGAGAGAGAGAGAGAGAGAGAGAGAGAGAGAGAGAGAGAGAGAGAGAGAGAGAGAGAGAGAGGTGGGGGTACTTTCATGGTCAAGCTTTGAACCAGTCTTTTTTTTTTTTAAAGCATCGCTAATCCCATTACTCTCTTTCAGAGAAAAAGAGAGAGAGTTAAATCCATGTACGCCAAAGTCTAAAATGCACATACTTTCAACTCCATTATTGGTAAAGATCGCCGCGCTTTGGGCCTGATGTGGTGATGTAGGGGCAATCGCGTATATAGCATCAGTTTGCAGTCAAACACAAATACACGGACAGCAACATTAGTAGTGGTAGAACTAGTAGTGGTAGTAATACTAGTAGTGATAGTAGTACTACTAGTGATAGTAGTATTAGTATTCGTAGTAGTACCAAAGAGCTTAATGATAGAAAGAGGAGGAACTTGGTACAAAACCGCGAGACGAAAAGTACGAGTTATGCTCCCTTGTCGACATGCTGAAAATGGCTCGTGGCAGAAAGTCAAAAGGCGACCGAGTGAAACAGGGCGGTGACTTTTGCACAGCCATCAATTGCCATAATGCCAGATACAAGAAAAGTTGTGTTGGCAAGTCCTTTTTCAAATTTCCAAGAGACAAAGAAAGGTAAATTGGAATTGAAAAACTTCATTTTTTGTGTGTTTATGTAGGCCTAAACTAAGACCGCTGCAGTGTTGTTAGTGTTAAAACAGTCGGAGAGCGGCTTGAATGATTCATGTTATACCTATGTGCTAAATCCAAAACAGTTTGCTTGCTGACAGTTTACGTTCAACAGGTCGCTCACTGTTTACGTTATTGCTAGGTTGTTTAACTATATTTGTGCTTATATTTCAAAAGTAGATGTCAGATTGGCAGTTTGGCTTCGTCAAACTGCTTATGTTAACAAGTTAAATTAGACTAAGTCTGTTTTCTCCTCGTGATCAAATACTGTGCAAGATAATCCCTTACCTAGGCACAAAAATGGTCCTTGATCTGTTGTAATCCCTTTTCGTTTGAGTGTAAACGGGAAAAAAAAAGTAATGTAGAAACTCAGTCCTTGTTCTGATCTGTGAATTTCTGCGCATTAGATCTATATTGCGTGGAATGTTGTAGTCTAGGTTCTGATTGTTCTGTCTGATTAATTAATTATTTTCCATGAAGTGACTGATGCTATTAAGCCTGTGGGAGGTGAGAGGGTTGGGGGGGTAGGGGACACCTGATATAAATTAAATTCACACTATTAGTGAAACATTTTGTTATTGTGCTTTATTGTGATTAATTGATTGAATGACAGAGCTCTCTCTTCCCCCAACCCCCCCTCTCTCCCACCCCCTCTCTCTCTCTCTCTCTCTCACGATTACGGATTTACACAGTTTCAGAAAAATGAAACAGTCTGTCATGCATATTTTAATTTTAAAACATCTGTCGTTGATTAAAAAATAATAAATTCCAGGGCAGAAAACGAACCTATGACATACACACATAAGCAGCATAAAAGCACCTAATAAATGTCAATAAGTAAACATTTTAAAAAAAGACAGCAGTAGCGGAATGTTAATAATAATGATGGTTAAAAGTTTGGTTTTTGCAAACGTTGCCATAAAAATGTTCTTTTGCAATAGCATAGGCTCAATAAGTTACCACGCACAGATCATTCATATAACAGATGTTGAAATATAGCCAGCCCGAGCAAAGGGAAATAATCCGTGAGAGCGTCTCGCATTTTAGTATATGACATAATGGAAGTTCCCCCTCTTTCCGTAATAAGATCTTTGGTAGTACTACAAGTGGTAGTAGTAGTGGTAGTAGTATTAGTAGTGGTAGTAGTACTAGTAGTGGTACTAGTAGTGGTAGTAGTACTATTAGTGGTAGTAGTACTGATAGTGGTAGTAATAATAGTAGTGGTGGTAGTTGTAATAATATTGGTTGTGGTGATAGTAATGGTAATAGTAGTAGTAGTAGTAGTAGTAGTAGTAGTAGTAGTAGTAGTAGTAGCAGCAGTAATACTAGTACTAGTAGTGGTAGTCGTATTATAGTGGTAGCAGAAATAGTAACAGTGGGGATGGTAATGGTAAAAGTAGTGGTAGTAATAATGGTAGTTCTAGTAGTGGTAGTAGTAATAGTAGTGATAGTAGTAGTGGTAAAAGTAGTAGTGATAGTAGTAATGGTAAAAGTACTAGTGATAATAGTAATGATAGTCGTAATAATAGTGGTAATAGTAATAGTAGTAGTACTGTTAATATTACTAATAGTGATAGTAGTAACAGCAGTAGTACATGTAATAATAATAATAATAATAATAATAATAATAATAATAATAATAATAATAATAATAATAATAATAATAATAATAATAATAGTAGAAGTAATAGTAGTGGTGGTGGTAGTAGTAGTAGTAATAGTAGTAGTAGTAGTAGTAGTAGTAGTTGTTGTTCTTGTTAAACTGGTTTCTATGTTTGTGCTTTGTTTTCATTAATGATGCTTGAGTGTGTGAAAGAGCGCTTCGAAATGTCACTTCAGAAAAGCATGCGCGTCGTCGTCGTCGTTGTTGTTCTTGATGATGATGATGATGATGATGATGATGATGATGATGATGATGATGATGATGATGATGATGATGATGATGATGATGATGATGATGTGCTCCGTACTCGTAATCTCCGCTGTAAGGGAAGACTCTACAAGTATTAACTGGTCTCAATCTGATACAAACCCGCTGGTCTGTCTAATGCTTGCCGGTAATAGTGTATCCAGCTGCCATCTTGGGTTTCGGTCTGATACTGACTGCTAGTCAAACGTCTACTGGATCCCAGTATCAAGTTCTCCTCAGCGACTGTGATGAATGCGACATTAGCATTCTGGAATCTGATCTGTGTACTTTTTTGAAACAAAAAAAAAAAATTGCCCGAAAGCAATGGGCGCGCTTTAGTAAGTTTACGGTTGGTATTTTACAGTGCGCGTTGGTGACAATTGGAATGTGCTCAAATGTTTCTTTGTTGGTTGGTTAGTTACTTTGTTTGATTGAATGTCATTTCAAGTTGGTTATATTTGACAAGAATGCAAGGGAGACAAAAAAACAAAACAACCAATAACACGTAATTATCATGAGCAAAAGTTGTTGATTGATTTATTGATTGATTGTTGCTTTAGGTCCAGCGGACTCTTCCGAGCCAAATCAGGACCGGACCACCCCCAATCCGCATAAAAGATCTGCCGAAACAACCCTAGTGGGAAAATTGAATGCCCTCCACCGGCCAGTCACTTTACAATAAAGACATCCCACGCAGGGGACGGCTGAGGCTTTACCCCAACTACTCGAACCCCCGGTTACAAAAACAAAATAGAATAAAACATCATTATAAATCATCAACAAAACACATACATATAAAATGCCTATAGTGCTAAATAATAACATCATAGGAAGCCCTAGTGACCACCCGGCAGAAAGCGTCCAACACTCCCAAGCTGATCCAACAGACCTCATACACAAACCAGGAGTCTTTGTCCAGGAAGAGTTTTCAAGAAAAAAGGTAGGTCATTGATCTAGCGAAGAAGAAGATAGTATAGCAGAGTGATAGGACAGATCAGGAATGGGAAAGAGCAAATGAGGAAGACAGCGACAGTGGGAATTTAAAGCACTAAATTTCCAGAAAGTGGGGATACTATTTATACTGAAACCCCCCGGCACTCCAACGGGGGTACTGTTGCCGCAGTGAATCAGTCATGCCTACAAAGGCAAGACAGGTTTTCAACTGGGGCTTTCACTTTTCCCTTTATAGGTTAGAACAATCTACAGTGGCAAGATTGCTCATGACCCCAAGGGGTACCAAAAGTTGTTGGAAGTACGCTCAATGAAACATTTTAATTTTATCTGATTTATTTTATTATTCTTATACCGTGCTTTTCCAGCTCCAGCAATACAAGATCTACCTCGAGGTGACCACTTGCTGTCTTTGGGCGCATAGCTTGACGCCATGACCACTGAGCACACACCAGAGGATAGGGGAGACGGGACCTAGTACGTGCTGGGTGTATTTTTTGTAGTCGGCGCTCACCCGTCTAGGACATGAGCGTCAGGATCTTTAAAACTCTGTGCGATGGAAGGCGTAGGTGCTCAGACTAGACCTCAGTTTATACTCTCATCCGAAGGCGTAGGATCATTGCTAATGAAGCTTTCTGACGTCCTGTGGGCTCCCTGTGGACTTGTGTGACCGTATGTGCCCTTGTAAAAGAAATGTCATCTTACTATTGTCCGTTAATAAACTCTTCTATGACCATAGTCAATCAATAATTTTCAATAATTTTATTTAACGTCTATTCACAGTTTGTGATATTAGACCATACACGCAAGCATACACACAATCACACGCAAAATGCAAAAAGCACATCCAAGGATCAGACAAAATAATCACAAAAATTTGCTCACTGGAGACTGGCTAATAATTTGTGCTATGGTAATAATTGTTGGATACTGCAGCAGTTCAACAGTGGAATGTTCACTTGTTTTAATATTTTTGTTTAAATATTGTGAAGTTAATATGGGGCAAGTTTTTAACAGATGTTCAACGGAAATTGGTTGAGAACATGGACACATAGCATCTGCTAAAAATTTAGTATTCCATGAGTTGACTCTTAGCTTATTGATTATTCTACACAAGTTTCTAGAACATGAGTAATGATCTATTCCAGTACTTTGTGATAAGGAGGAGTACATTGATCTTTCTACCAACGAAATGAGTTCTGATGCAGATGGTCTAACAATGTTGTTGTCACTTACAGAAAATGACCCTTCCTTTGCTAAAGCATCCACAACTTCATTAAAATAAATGCCACAATGCGAAGGAACCCAACAAAAAGAAATTCCTACACCATTTGACATAATAGCATGAATTAATAATCTAATATCGAAAATAATGTCTAATCTAGTTTTACAATACCAATTTTGAAGGGCTTTGAGAACAGCTTTAGAATCAACACATAAAACTATGTTATAAAAGGCAATAGAGGCGTTTCTAATAGTGTCCAAAGCCATTAAAATGGCACACAATTCTGCTGTGAAAATTGATACATTCTTACCAATTATGACCATAGTACTATCTTGTGGTGTAAAGGCTTAGTAAAGTGACCCCACGCTTACGAATTGGTCATCACCTAAAACCTGTACACGTATTTACAGGTGAAGATGAAGAAGAAAGGTGAGAAGGGTGGATGGGGAGGGGTGGGTGGGGGCAGAAATGGTTTTAGCGATTTCGCCAAATGGGGTAACACTAACAGGTTTACATAGTTTGCATTCTTTTACGCTAGTTGTTCAAATGTCCCCAAGCGCCATTTCGTTGTTCCAATTAGAGATGTCCCCGAAAATTCAGGGATCCATCTGTGTGTTTGTGTGTGTGTGTGAGAGAGAGAGAGAGAGAGAGAGTGTGTGTGTGTGTGTGTGTGTGTGTGTGTGTGTGTGTGTGTGTGTGTGTGTGTGCTGAGTGTTTGTGTGTTTAGGAAGTGTGTGTTCTTAAGTGGGTAGATCCCTTAGATAAAGGTGTGTGTATGTGTTAGAGAAAGAGAGAGGGAGGGGAGAGAGAGAGAGAGAGAGAGAGAGAGAGAGAGAGAGAGAGAGAGAGAGAGAGATGAAATATGTCATGTCGCCTGGGGTACTGTATTAACCAGTTTGGTTTTATCAGTCAATGAAGATCAGAATAGCCTAGGGGAAGGACGGTGGTTGATTTAGCCGCTGTTGCGTTTGAGACGCGCGCGATAGATCCGATCGTTTTAGTTTGCAAAGCATGCAATAACAGTGTATTTACCTTGGATTTGATTTTGCGTTGTTGTTAGAAGAAGCTTTGTATTATGTTGATAATTTTCGTTGGTCGATATTATTGGAGAATTTTCGAGAATTACTTGTTTACTATCGATCGAAGCATGTAGATAAATCTAGTGGTAGCTAAGAGATTCTTCTAACCTATAAACACAGTTATACGACGTAAGACAGTGCATAGTTCCGGTGACGAGTTTTGTTCTGATTGGCTGTAATTGCGTCACGCTGGAATGTTCGAAAATTATCTCGATTATGGAGGGACTATATTAGCGGTGCAATGTGTCGTCTAGAAAGAGTGAGATTAAAGAAGTAAAAAGGCTATTGAGCGATCTTGCATTGAGTTGTTGATGTATGCTGAATAAAGTTGGAAAACTTCATACGACGACTCTTGCCTTGTTGCTGAGTGAACAGGTTGGTGGATTAACGAATCTGAGTTACACTAATCAAGATTCAAGCATCGGGGCTGAATCAACCATTGATAAAACAACAACAGTGTAACAGCCGCAATAGATATGACCTTACAATGAAAGGGAACTTGATAGACCGGTGACAGTGGAAATCAGCTGTGGGCTTAGTTTAGCAGTTCCAGTAATAATAGGACCTCGTACCGTAAGGTTGGAAAAGGGTTTTCAAGCGCAGGTATGTGCGTAATAATAATAATAATAATAATAATAATAATAATAATAATAATAATAATAATAATAATAATAAAGGATACTATGTGCGCACTTTTGCTCTAAAATCTCCAACATTCCCAAAGCGCGGCGATCTGTATCAACATCCACCACTCTCCTCCTCCTCCCCTCCTCAACACACACATCAAATACACATCTATCACTCAAACATGTGGTGTAAAGGCATGGAGATCGCTATTAAAAAACGGAAAGGAAATCAAATATTTCATTGTTTTCTTAAGTTTAAATTTTAGATTGATCGCTTTCAATACCATTATTGTTGAAGGGAGGGAGGATACCAGATTACACGGGGAAAAACCATTCCGCGGTGTGTAACCAAGAGAAAATCTCTCTCTCTCTCTCTCTCTCTCTCTCTCTCTCTCTCTCTCTCTCTCTCCCTCTCTTTATCCCTCTCTCTATCTCCCTCTCTGTCTTTCTCTCTCTCTCCCTCTCTCTTTCTCCCTGAAGAAAACGAATTACATTTTGTATTGTGTTGTCCATTTCTAAGTAACTTAAGGAAACAGTTTATAGCCCCAAAATATAATAGAATGCCTTGTGCAACACGTCTCGTCCTACTGTTAGCCTCTGACAACGAAGAGACTGTTAGAAAACTATGTATTTATTTATGTAAAGCCATGAGACTTCGGGAACTAGCAGTATCATAACCTGTTTTGTATTTATATTAAGGTATTATATATATTCAATGTTTGTTGTTTTGTTCTTGTACACACCCTTCCAAAGGGGCGATGCCCTGAACTTTTGGAATAAAAGATTCGTATTCGTATTCGTATTCTCTTTCTTCCTCTCTCTCTCTCTCTCTCTCTCTCTCTCTCTCTCTCTCTCTCTCTCTCTCTCTCTCTCTCTCTCTCTCGCTCTCTCGCTCAAAATTACGCGATGGGGGCTGCAAAAAATAACTGGACGTCCATGACACGTCACTTCTTCAACCACGCGCTTATTCTTCAATCGAACTCCAAGCGTGGCGATCTGAAGAGTCGGTATTACAGAAGGCAGAAGAGAAATAAATTTCTGTTTAATTTTTCACATTTAGATAGACTGCATCCAATACTAATATTGAAGGGAGAGATGAAACCGGAGTACCCGGAGAAAACCCTCGGTGTCCTGAAAAGTCTCGTACCTGAGGCACGTAAAGTTCGTCTCCCCGCGGGATTCGAACCCGCGACCTTCTGCCTAGGAAACCAGCTTTCTATGCTCCCTATTCTACCAGGCCATACCATTTCAATTCAATTCAATTCAATTCAATTCAATTCAATTCAATTCAATTCAATTCAATTCAATTCAATTCAATTCAATTCAATTCAAACAACTTTATTTATCCAGATTTGGCAATTACAATGGGGGTATGAGTGCTCTCTAATGAAAGGAAAAAAAAAATCACAACAATATCTAATATACATGAGGATGTCTACAAGCAATAACAACTTGCACAAAACAACTTGCACAAAACACAGCGGCAGCCCCCCCCCCCCCCCCCCCCCCCCCCCGACACCATCTGCACATACACACTACCCATGCACACAGAAACATCCAGTTCATAGACATTTACCCAACACAGGCATACATCACCAGCAGCACTCACCACAGACACAGGCATAAAAATAACATTTGTATGAATATATACATGTATAGATAGGTATATTGTTTGTATGTTTATATAGCCTATATACAATACACTCTTGTGTGTGTGTGTGTGTGTGCGTGTGTGTGCGTGTGTGTGCGTGTGTGTGTGTGTGTGTGTGTGTGTGTGTGTGTGTGTGTGTGCAATCCTTTGATCGCTGCTAAAAGGACCGGGACGTGAGCGTGCGTTGTCCAGTCCCGGAATGTGACCCCAGACTAAGCAGTCTTCATTGTGAACAGGTGCCAAAAGGTGTTCTCGTCGACATTAATTACACAGTATAATTATAGGTACAGTCCTGTCGGAAACTTACACAGACTTTCTTATACTGCTGAAGCATGCGTTGTAGCACAGAAGGGGGAGAGCAGTTGGCTCAGTGGTGTAAACAGTGTACTCCAATGTCAGGCGGTAACATTGCAGCGTGTACGGGCAGGGGGTCAAACCCCGGTGGTGGCATGAAGTACAAAATGAAAAAAAAGAAAACAAACACACAAACATTACCCTGCGACACTGCGTCCTTACTCCCTTGGCTTGGATGAGAGTGCTAACCGCGATCACATCACACCTCTACTACATTCCCTTCACTGGCTTCGTATGCAAGCACGCATAGAGTACAAACTCTCTGTTCTCTGTCACAACTTCTTCACAGATTCTTGTCCTTCCTACCTTGCTGATCTACTGTCTGTCTACTCCCCTGCACGCACTTTAAGATCTTCTGCTGACACTCGCACACTCAAGGTTCTTGTCACCCGCACTAAGGCATACGGCCAACGTGCATTCGCTTACTCCGCACCTAAGCAGTGGAATTCCCTTCCCTCCCATATCCGCAACATACAATCAACACAAGCATTCAAAAAGGCCCTCAAAACCCACCTCCTCAAACTGCATTATTCAGACTGATTTGTATCCCGCTGCCATTCTCTCCTCTTTTGTCTCTGTCTGATCCGTAAGTGTATACACGGCTGTAAATATTTATACTGTTTTTCCTCCTGGGCCTAACTGGGCATATAAATAGCTGTGAATAGGTTTTTGCTATTCTATTTCTGTCTTTTTTGTCATTTGTGTACATAGTTGTAAATAGTCTATTTCGGTCTTTTTTGTAATTTGTGTACATAGTTATAAATAGTTTGTACCTTTACTGTTCCGTCTTTTGATGTATTGTAGCAAAAGCAATGTTTTATCATGTGCATGTATTTATATGTAATGACTATGTAAAGCGTGGTGAGTCTGGTCATAGGCTGGAGTACCCGCTATATAAAAATCCGTTATTATTATTATTATTATTATTAACCGAGGTCTTGTCCGTGCACGCACGCATTCTACACAAATACATTCACACTCAGCACGCACTAGGTCCCTTCTCCCCATTCCCCGGTCACCCAGGATTGTGCGCAGTAGTCTGGGCGTCACACTATGAGGCCACAGTTGCAAGTGGGCGCCTTGGGCGCCTTGAGTTACATCCTGTATCGGTCAGCGCCTTGAGCAACTCTTGAGCTGGAAAAGCGCTATATTATAAATAAATAAATAGATTTGCCGCGAGTAGCCCAGTGAGAAAAATGGCGGTGTACCGCGTAAGATCGCGCATGTCGTCCTGCATGGGTTACAAAACAGTATAATCTGTCACAAATCTAATGTTACCGGGTGATCACTATTTGTGAAGGACTTCCTTGACTTTCATGATTTACCCTAAAACGTGGTTTTATTTCAATAAAAAAAAACTAAGGTACACCATTTCTTTCCATCACTTCACAAACACATAACACGTTTTTCCAAGTTCGATTCTTTTATTATATTCTGTTATTTTTTTCTCGAAAAGATCTAATCGGAGTGATATTTTGACGATTCTTCCCGTCGTGGTTACCGAATTAAAGTTAATTTCACTCGAATATTTAACTTATCTGTGATTAAAGTCCTCGTTGCTGTTGTTGACAAATGAAGAACCGGATTAATGCTGAGTTGGAGGAAAAGTTCAATCGGAGATGGAACTTGACGTTGATGTCGCTGTTAGATCTAGTGGCTGTCCGTGACCAACCATAGACATCGGTACCCATCGTTAACGTACAGTCCCATCGTAGAATCAATCACCCAGACCACGAACATAGACGTCAGAGAAGAGTCCCATGTAGTCTCGAAGATGAGATAGATACGGTACTCAAAACAAAAACACCTGCCGAACAAAACTAGTCTTAGATATTTGCATGAAAAATATTTCCATACAAACCTAAACTTATCCAGGTCCGGCTCTGCTTGGAAAAACACATTATGATCAATCAACACATCAGTCCCCTGAAAACCAAATACATTCAAATGAACAAACTATCTTACTCTGGAAAACAAATGCATTCAAATGAACAAACTATCTTACTCCTCTGGAAAACAAATGTATTCAATGAACAAATTACCTAACTTATCAATTTCCTAGGGAAATTATCTTGAATGAAGAAAAATCAAAATATTTACCTTGCGGTGCAAGAATTCGGCTAAGACAAATCAAACCCTGAGGAACAACTGATTTTCTGGCCCAGCCACGTCCGACATCGTTCAGCGGCAAGCTAAACTATTGTTGGTATCCAATTCCTCAAGTTGCCACGGAGCTTGGGTTATGTCCTCCCTGTCCAGTCTAGATTTTCCTCCCAACTGATCTTTCGACTGTTTATTTAACCGATTCTGCCTCGAATCTATTTCACCTAGGCTACCACACTTTTTACCACTGGAATAGCCAATGAGAACATCACAAAGCAAAAAGAAACTATCACCTCAAATATTACATTTATAAAATTAATAGTTTACAATGTCTTTGTTTTCCCTAAAATGTTATTATCAGAACTAATCTCCATCTTTCACAAAAAAAGAATTATCAATAAAACTCATCCATTTCATGCTTTCTAAAACTGAACACAGAACACAAAAAATGGCGATTGACACAACTGACGTCATATCCCTAACATTGCCACGGGCGCCCAATACAAAAGTTTGCACTTGGAAAAATGAAAATACTCGCGAGCTTTTCGTTTCGCGACAATATCAAACCTCCCAAAATTACCGATCCTAAGGTTCCTATCCTATCCTATCCCGTAACTCTAAAGTCGTTGGGGTACCACCGATGATCGTTTTATTAGCGTACTCCATCTTTCTCTGTCCTCAGCAAACCTCACGGCCAGTCCATTCTCGAATGTTATCCTCCCACCTCTTTTTCTGTCTCCCTCTTCCTCTAATTCCCTGCACCGTGCCTTGCAGGATAGTTTTTGCAAGGTCTGATGCCCTGATGACGTGGTCATACCATCGGTGTTTCCGTTTGTTTACCACATAAGCCTGAGGTTGCGATTCTGTAATTTTATATGAAAAAAAAAACTGCACTGAAATTTGCCTTTGAGCAAGTCGAGTCCCGATAAATCACTGACAATCAGTGCGTTTGAAGACAACAAACCTTTACGCGCGTATGTTCAGAGGTACCAAAGCAGACAGAAGATCATAAACCAAAGACAGAGTGCGCCTATAAAATCCCTACAAAGCCGCGGACCCCAAAAGGCCAAAGCAATGCGCCAATTTGGCACACAGCCAAATACATTAACTGTTGGTGGCGATAACATTCGAGGTGGAGAAAAAAGGTGTATGGTGGGTGGAAGGAGAAGGTAACAACGGGGAAGCGCAGAAGACAAGGACTGGAGGAGCGGGGAAGACTATGGAATTCATTAGGTATTCATAGGAAGATTATCTAGATCCATAAAGCCCTCAGTGCCTTTAGCGCTAACTAGTGTTGTTCTGGGAATGAGAGAGTGAACACAAAAACATGCTGAGCGTGTAAGAGGGTGTGTGGGTGTGTGGGTGTGTGTGTGTGTGTGTAGGTGTGGGTGTGTGTGTGTGTGTGTGGGTGTGTGTGGCTAGGTAGCAACGCCTTTAGTCTGACATACACTTGAACCTCTACGTACTTTCTTTTGACGGACCCCGTTTTTTTTTAACGAATAACGTCAAATCAGTGTTCCGTTAGGGTTAGGGCTGTGTTAGGTTTAGGGTTAGGGTTTGAGTTAGGGTTAGGGTTTGAGTTAGGGTTAGAGTTAGGGTTTGGGTTAGGGATAGCTTCAAAAAATTGACAAATTTGTAAAAATGTCAAAGTAACGTATGTAGAGTTTGATGAAAGTCATCACAACGGCGTTTCTACACGGTTGTGTGTTTGGGTGTGGGTGGGTGTGTGTGTGTGTGTGGGTGTGTGGGTGTGGGTGTGTGTGTGTGTGTGTGTGTGTGTGTGCGTTTGTGGCGTAAAATATATAGGGGATATGACTATATGAATTTGAAAAAAAAGTGGGTTAGGGTGGGTGTCTTTTCTCGTCTCGGCTGATGTTAAATTGTCGATGCTTTATTGACTAAGTGTCGCCCCCACTCCAGTCGCCGACAAAGAAGAAGAAAACGCGGACCCCGGGTATAAGGGGTGGCGACTACAGGCTGTGCTCGACAAGAGTGACTTCCCAGACGTGTACGCGCACGCTGTTTGAAGACGGCCAATGATCAGAGAAGACCGAAACCTGGAAGATCGTGGGTGGACAGGCCGGTGCTTGTTCGCTAAACAATGATTCGTGAAGCCCTGTCTCGGTGTCTGGGTTTGATTGCTGAGTGTTTTGATTGAGTGAGGCAACCGTCTCCATAGGCTAATACAGTAGAAGGAGAGTAATTAGTCTCGCTCACAAAGATAACGAGACAGGAGTTCATGACAGCATCGTGGCCTATAGGTAATACTTAGATACATAGATGCGATCCTCCAAGGGATAAAGAAATAATGGTAGGGAACGACTACACCTATCTTCCTTTTTTCCTGCGACCAGTGGTTTTATCATTCTTATGGAATTATGCCGTATGAACAGTTGGTCATTATACCAAATTCTCAGTTCTTCAATTTGGTTTTTATGTTTGAAGGCATCTGTGAAGACTATAATTATGTAACGTTGTTGCGCCAAAATAGCGTTTTCTTGTAAACGACTATGCAAAGAGAAAAATAAAATGGCGTCATTACGACAACGCCATTTGATATAGGCTACATTAGTTTTGTTTTAGGTTCAAGACGCCCTATAGGCGCCCTATACCCAGCACATCACCAACAACAAAGTCCGACAGACCATCATCACACACGTCATTGGACAACACGATGACCTCCTCACAGTGGTGAAGAAACGGAAACTCCGATGGTATGGCCACGTCACCCGAGCATCAGGCCTTGCAAAGACCATCCAGCAAGGCACGGTGCAAGGAGGCAGAAGAAGAGGGACAGAAAAAGAGGTGGGAGGACAACATTCGAGAATGGTCTGGTTTGACACTGAACAAAGCCAGGTTCTGCTGAGAACAGAGAAAGATGTAGTACGCTGGTTAAACGATTATATGGTGCCCCAACAACCTTTGAGTTACGGGATAGGATAGGATATGTCTGTACACACTAATTACATACAAAGTACAAAGGAAAAATGTATTTAAAAAAATAAAATGCAAAAAATATAATAATAAAGATTACCATGATGACGTCACTTGATTTGCATGCGTTTGGTTTTATGCTGACGATATCTGTACAGTCTAAGTACAGGGTGTTCCAAAAGTCTTGGGCACATTTTGACATTGAATATTTCCGAAACTATTAAGGATATAAAAACGCATCTCGTAAATTCAGAAAGCTTGTAATCTCAATTTTTACATGGAATGTTCAAAGATGTTAAATGTGAGCACCATTGGTCACACGACACATATCAAGCCGATAGTCAAATTCTTGCCAAATGCGTCCCAGCATTTTCTGGTTGAGTGAACGCCATTAATGGGTCTGAAAAGAAATTAAAAAATCAACAACTTTACAAAAAACTTAATGTAATTAGCTTTAAAATGGCACAACTTTTATCTTACTACCATTCATAGTAATTGAGATATGGGGACTTCAAATGTGCTCAAGACTTTTGGAACACCCTGTATATACCATGTTTGAACCAAATTCCTCCAGTAGTTTGGGAGAAAATGCATGAGACATAAATTTTAACAAATGATGACGTCACCTTGATGACGTCACCCGATATCTATAAATAACAATAAGCGTATTTATATAGCGCTTTTTCCTATTGACATCAGTTCAAAGCGCAAAATAAATAAATTTGTGTCAGTTGGTAATACTGCATGCTGTGTACGCGTTTTTCCTTAAATCAGGCTCAAAGCGCGACGATCTGTACCACCATACACGCTCACATGTTTTATCCACTCTCACACACACAGCAAACACACATCCATCGCTCAAACATGTGGTGTAAAGGCAGAGAGATCGCTATTCGAAGACGGAAAAGAACATGTGTTTGTCTGGGGTTTTTTGTTTGTTTGTTTTTTTGTATTGACTGCATTCAATACCATTAATTAAAGAGAGGGAGGAAACCGGAGTGCCCGGAGAAAACCCTCGGTGATCTCAATAGTCTCGTACGTACGTTACATACGTTTGCTCCTTGTGGGAATCGAACCCGCGACCTTCGGCATAGGAAACCGGCGACTAATCCACTGCGCCACGAGACCACCCCTAGACATGGTAGACATCTTTATGTTCTAACTACATATCAAGTTTCAAAGAAAGCTGGCCATTGTTTTCAGAGAAAAGAGCTAACGGGCGGGACGGACGGACAGATGGCTCGACCAAATAAAGAACAATAGTTCCCCACCTTCGCTCAGTGAACTAATAAGTTAATCCCGGTATCTCCCAGTAACACAGTCAGGTAGCACCCAGTAACACAGTCAGGTATCTCCCAGTAACACAGTCAGGTAGCGCCCAGTAACACAGTCAGGTAGCACCCAGTAAAACGGTCAGTTAGCACCCAGTAACACAGTCAGTTAGCACCCAGTAACACAGTCAGTTATCTCCCAGTAACACAGTCATATATCTCCCCGTAACAAAGTCAGGTAGCATCCAGTAACTCAGTCATGTAGCACTTAGTAACACGGTCAGGTAGCACCCAGTAACACAGTCAGGTATCTCCCAGTAACACAGTCAGGTTTTTCCCAGTAACACAGTTACACAGTCAGGCATCTCCCAGTAACACAATCAGGTAGCTCCCAGTAACACAGTCATGTAACATCCAGTAACGCAATCAGGTAGCACCCAGTAACACAGGTAGCACCCAATAACACAGTCAGGTATCTCCCAGTAACACAGTCAGGTATCTCCCAGTAACGCAGTCAGGTAGCATCCAGTAACCGAGTCAGGTATCTTCCAGTAACACAGTCAGATAGCACCCAGTAACACAGTCAGGCAGCTCCAGTAACACAGGCAGGTAGCACCCAGGAACACAGTCAGGTAGCACCCAGTAACACAGGTAGCACCCAGTAACACAGTCAGGTAGCTCCCAGTAACACAGTCAGGTAGCTCCCAGTAACACAGTCAGGTAGCTCCCAGTAACACAGTCAGGTACCACCTAGTAACACAGTCAGGTAACAACCAGTAACACAGTCAGGTAGCAACCAGTAACACAGTCAGGTGTAACAAGCAGACCCGTTTACCCCGCACTATTTGAGCTTTTGCTTGTTTAGCAGTAGTAAAACTTAGAAGGTTACTGTAGTCTATAGCAGACGATTAAGGTATAACTGATGTGTACACACACACTGCGAGCTGACGCGAGCCGTTTAGTGACATCATCGCGGCCTATGATTGTGTTTCGAACTTTATATCCACTTAGATTGTTTCAGCCAATCGGGACACAGGTAGAGTGGTTAGAACCAGTTCTGGCTGATTCAGTCAAAGCCAGGTATGAAGTCAGTCGAGTTTGAGTCGCTAAGGAGGACACAGTACTCTCTGACAGACTCTCTCCTGAGAAGATTAGACAGCAGTGCTTGGTGAATTTTCGAATTCAATCAAGTAGCCACGACCTGACATTGTCGAACAGATAAATGAACATACTTCTGTTTCATCGTGATGTATTTATATTATTGTTGAAATTACGTTTGTGGAATTTGCTATGCATAGATTTGAATTGTTAGTCCGACTTTGCCTTACCACGTGGAGAAGCCGACCACGTGTCAAGCACGACCGGGTTTGACGCCATGTTGTATACCTGACGGAACCACTGTTGTTTAACCTATATGTATGCTTGCAGACCAATGGCTATACCAGTTAATGTTTATAATATTATTAATTCTTTATGTGTATAGTTAGCCATGATTTATATTTATGTATGTTTAGGAAATTAGAGTGGAGATTCCAGTGGACCACCGACTTAGCAGAATGTTCGTCGCTTATGTATAGAGATGTGGAGCTATCACTGAGGGCTACTTTGGCATTCAGTGAGATGCTCTGCACAGACCTATTATTCAGGGTTGTGCAGAATTTCGTCTCATATGTTACAGACGAGCAGGTGGTATATCGTGAGCCCAACTCGGCAAAGAACAGAACCTAATCTACGATTCGAGTTGGCTGCCGAGGCATCTACAGCATTGAGTGCAGAAAGCCCACCCGTCGAACACAAGCAACGACAACACAGAGCGTCGTAGAAGCTACCTCAACGCAGCGCTTTAACCACGAAACCACTCAGTTAAGTGCCCAGGAAACAGTGCACTAAAACTGTATCAAACAGACCACAGTAGTCCACTCTTCATGAACGCTAGTAGCCAGTGCCCAATGAAGAAAAAGTAGCTGCTCAGATTATCAGCGAGCGAACCATTCGCATTGACAATTGAACTTTTAAGTTAGATTCGTACTTCGAAGATCGTGTATAGAGTAGAAGAAATAAATGTGTGATTTTGACTGTTATCAAGTGGCAGGACTACATATGATTCATAGCCGTGTGAAAGCTAGTGTGACAGTGATCTTTTACCATTTTTCTATCTATCTCTGTACCCCAGCCTTAACACAGACCGAGCTAAACAAATAAATGTATTAAAGTAATTCACCGGGTGACTCACTAGCGCTCCCCATAGAATAAGACGTGAGTGTTACAGCATTCCATTGTGCAGAGCCCAGCAACAATTAAAAAAAAACCGTGACATCAGGTATCTCCCAGTAACACAGTCAGTTAGCTCCCAGTAACACAGGTAGCTCCCTTCTTCTTCTTCTTGTAGATTTACGTCCCCGGACACGTCGGCGTATAGGGGACGAAAGGTAGCTCCCAGTAACACAGTCAGGTCAAATACATACTCTTCGTGTTACACACAGTCTAACAGTTTAAAAGTAATCGCCTAAAAAGGTCGTCTTTATAGGGCGCGAGTTGTAAAGGTGGTGATTTTCACATCCAATTTAAATAAAAAAAACATGAGAGCTTTAAATAGACCCGCTTTCAACAATTCAGCACGACAGATCATTTTAACATTCAGAGTGAATGTTGCCCGGCTTGTAAGAAAAAATAAAAGCTTACGATCAAAGAAAAAAATCTCTTTCAAAGGTATAATTTATTATTATTATTATTATTATTATTATTATTATTATTATTATTATTATTATTATTGAGGATTTGTGTAGCGCACATATTTCGTCGTACTTGGCGACTCAAGGCGCTGGCCGATACAGGATCTAACTCGAGCCGCCCGAGGCGCCAACTATATAACTTTTTTTTAATAATATAAATAAGTAGGCCTAAATTCCGTTTGTTTATGTGTCTAGGAATAGCTCGCGATATGTGGCTATAAATAGAATCGCCGTGGACGACGCATAGCAACCATAACGGTGCCGTTTCAGTGTCGTAGCATTATTAAACGTTCTCAGAGATAAATCACCCGGCGGTTTGTGGCATTTTATAACGACGTAACACAACGCACGAAAGAGATAAAACTGTTACAAGTAAGCACTTCGCTGATATGTATGTAAGCTAGAAATCTTGTTGGAGTAACGCGCCCCAGCCAGCCTCGAAACAATCAGAATCTACAGAGGTGGTATTCAGAGAGCATTAATTTTACCCAGTCGATAAATCCGCGAAGCCTTACATTAGAGTATGGAATTACCCACTGCTTCGCGGATTTATGCACTGAATAACTGCTCCCTTAATACCAGCCCAGGTTGCCCGCTGCTCTTGCCTGTTTTACTTTAAAAAAACAAAACAAAACAAAAACAAAAAAACAGAACAGTGTTTACCTAATTATGACGGCACAGAAATCGGAAATCCACATTTAAGCGGTAGGCTTGAGTAATGAAAGATCACCATTTCAACTCTTTCATGCAATAGCAATGCCAATTTTAATGTCAATAAAAGTAATTTTCGCGCAACAAACCCCAAACAAAAAATTAAGTACAGTAACAATAATAATAATAATAATAATAATAATAATAATAATAATAATAATAATAATAATAATAATAATAGTAATCATCATCATCATCATCACAAGAAGAAGAAGAAGAAGAAGAAGAAGAAGAAGAAGAAGAAGAAGAAGAAGAAGAAGAAGAAGAAGAAGAAGAAGAAGAAGAAAGAAGAAGAAGAAGAAGAAGAAGAAGAAGAAGAAGAAGAAGAAGAAGAAGAAGAAGAAGAAGAAGAAGAAGAAGAAACAAATCTGGACAACTTTAACGAAAGGGTTTGTCAAAATTCTTAATGTTTCATTCAAAGGGTTTTCCGAGAGACAACTGACTTGTAGGGATTCCCCAAAAGGGGAATGGGATGGGAGAGATAGGGAGGGGGAGTTTGAGAGGCAGATGGGGAAGCAGGAAGTAAGAGTTTATGAGGAAAACAGTGGAGAATTTCCCTTAAGAAAAAAAAAAACAACCAAGAAAAGATTTTAAGAAAGCGCTGGAGCGCTGAGCTTTGTCGAAGTGTCCTGTCCTAACAGAGGTTTCTGTGTTACGGCGCATTTTCCATAATTATACATGCAGGTGTTCAGTTTGGGGCCGGGGTTAAATTTGTGTTATCTGTCAAAGGTGAACTATTATTAGTATTATGTAATAGTTCCACTATAGCGCTTTTACAGCTCAAGATCTGCTCAAGGCGCTGGCCAATATAGGAACTAACACAAGGCGCTCGAGGCGCCCACTGGCTACTTCTGGGCGCATAGTCTAACGACCTGATAGCTGAGCACAATCCTGGGCAATCGGGGATGGAGAAAAAAGAGACCTAGTGCTTGCTGGGTGTATTTGTGTAGCCAGCACTCACCCATCTAGGACATGGGCGTCAGGATCTTCAAAGTCCGTGGGAGGGAATGCGTGCGTGCATTGACCAGAACTCAGTTTATACTCGCATCCGAAGGGGTAACTACGGTTTCTTCTTGTTGTGGCAGTTTCATACATACAGGTATTCATTTGGTGTTAACTCCGAATTATTTGTCAAAGGTTAACAACGGTTTGTTGTTGTTGTTGTTCTTCTTCTTCTTCTACTTCTAGCTTGGTAGCCCCTAATTTCCACCACGCGCAAGCCCCTTTTGTCGTTTTGTCTCGGTGAAGAGGAGGTTCGTAGTGTGTCGCACTGGCGTGTCAGCTCGCGCACGCCCCCATGCGCTCCAGCAAAACGGACGCGCGTTCTCATTGGCTGGGAGCAAAGCTCACGCGCCATGACGTGCCGTTTGACAGGCGCGTGGCACGCGACCTGCCCTTAAAAGGCGTGTGGGAAAACTCCACCCCCGTGACCGTGAAGAAGGTGAAGAGGTCCGAGGTGAGGCTTGGCAAAGTGGCGCTCGCTGTCTTTGTGAACGACGGCTTGAGAGCGCACTGGACCGAGTGGGGCCTTAGGATTTGTGATTTCTCCACTGCCGGGCAAGTCTAGTACACAATTCCTGTTTACGTGACAAAGCATGTTATGAAACACCTCCTAAACCCTAGTTAATTGCCCGAGGGATTGCTTTCAAACTATTGTTTTTGGCTTCAGGTATCCTAGAACAACGCGTACTTAATTACTGGATTTGATAGTGCAGTACTGTTTAAATTCCCTGGCCATAGATGGCCACTGCTAAAGAGGCAGCGGTAAACAAAAATTAGGGGGATAAAAAAAAGAGATATACGAAGTGTGGCGACGGTTATTGTTGGGAAAAGTAGACTCCATGGTTGGCTTTGTCTTAGCGTACTTCAATCAATCTGCAAGGAAAGTGTTAATGCAAATGTTAAGCCCAGAGCAAACGAATTTGTTTTCCGAACGAACCACCCTAATTCAGAATATTCAACAAGAATAATATTCACATAATCACTATTATTTTATTTTAATGTCTTGAGTGGATACCGTAAAAAATTCAAACGCGTCTTTTTTTTATTTAATAGAAGCGTATCTTTAGTCCATCGAAACTCTTTTTCTTTACTATTCTATTTCTCATACTACATACCACACACACACACACGCACACACACACAAACACACACAAACACAAAACACACACAACTCCCTCTCAGTAAAACCGTGATATGAACACAAAAGTAAAAACATTAACCTTGTTTATACGAGAATACGCAAAAACCTAGAAAATATTGAAACATACTAAAATATATTTGTCAACTACCCAGCATGCACCTAGGTCCTTCTCCCCCATCCCTGGCTGCCCAGGATTGTGCTCAGTTGTCTGGAGCGTTATTACGATGCGCCCAAAGGCTGCAAGTTGGCGCCTCGGGCGGTTTGAGTTAGATCCTGTATCGGCCAGCGCCATGAGCAGCTCTTGAACTGGAAAAAGCGCTATATAAGAACGATTAAATAAATAAATACATATATAAAAACACCTGTTGCGGGATTACGAGTCCTGGAGCAGGAGTACAGAGTTGCTCGGCACTTGTTTTGTTACGAGAGCGGTGTGGGAGCGGACTACGAGGACGGTCTCGTGCAGGCAGCGACCAACGTAAGGAATGCCTTAAAGGGGTGCCGTGCCGAGTACCGTGGTGGGAAACGTTCCAACACGCTGCTGGTTAGTCCCCGGACACTGAGCATATAGGGGACTAATTTCAAACCGCGGACCCTGTGCTTGCCAATAAACTTGTGTACAAAAATCTGCGACCCCCCCCCCCCTCCCCCCCCCAAAAAAAAATAAATAAATTAAAAAATCTATATACTAAAATATATATACTATACAATCCTATCCTATCCTCTCCTATCCCGGAACTCGAATGTCGTTGGGACACCACAGATGATCGTTTAAAAACCAGCGTACTCCATCTTTCTCTGTCATCGGCAACCCTAATGGCTTAGCTTAGTGTCAAGCCAGTCCATTCTTGACTGTTGTCCTCCCACCTCTTTTTCTGTCTCCCTCTTCTGACTCCTTGCACCGTGCCTTACACAATGGTCTTTTCAAGGTCTGATGTTCTTGTGACGTGGCCATACAATCGGAGTTTCCGTTTCTTCACCACTGTGAACAGGTCATCATGTTGTCCATTGGCTTGTGTGGTGGTCTGTTGGACTTCGTTGGCGGTGATGTGCTGAATATGGGAAATGCCTGTAGCACCTCATCTCCATGCTTTGTATTCTACGTAAATCTGCTGTGAAGGTCCATGTTTTGCAAGCGTTTAGGAAGATGGAGATGACAAGGGAGCGCGAGCAGTTTTACCTTGAAATGTAGACTGATGGTCCTGTCTTTCCAAATTGGCTTCAACATTGCCAGGGCAGCAGTTGTTTGTGCGATTCTTGGAGAGGACTTCCTGTCGGGACCCATTGTCTGATACAATGGCTCCTAAATATTTGAAGCTATGCACTGTGTTGAGGGGTTGGCCTTGGACTTTAATGTCCATGTTTATGCCCTTGGTGTTTTTGGTCATCATTTTGGTCTTCTCTGAACTTATTTCCATTCCATAGGCTCTGGATGTGGTGTCAAGCCTCTGTACCAGCTGTTCAAGTTCTTGCCCCTCTCCAACCAATCCATCAATGTCATCCGTAAAACGGAGGTTGGAGATTGTTCTACCCTCTATGCTGACTGTGCCTTCGTGATCTGCAAGGGCATATGACATGATGCGTTCTAGGAAGATGTTGAAAAGTGTTGAAGAGAGTAGGCATCATTGACGCACACCGATTGTTGTTTTGAACCAGTTCCCATGGCGCTGTTGTGGAAGACTGCACTGGTAGCCTTGTCATACAGGCATTTGATGACCTCAATAATTGTAGGTCTGATGTTGTACACTCTTATGGCTGCCCACAGAGCTGCATGCCAGACTCGGTCAAACGCATTCTTGAAGTCTACATACACATGATATAGATGTTGTTGGTGCTCTAGGTATTTCTCGCAGATTATTCTGAGGTTAAAAATCTGTTCAGTGGTACTTCGTCCTGCCCTGAATCCTGCTTGTTCTTCAGCTATAATTTGTTCAGCTTGGGGTTTCAACCTGTTGAGTATTATTTTCAGGAGGACCTTGCTGGAATGGCTGATGAGACTGATGGTGCGGTAACGTTCATACTCCTGAAAGTTACCCTTTTTCGGAGGAGTGATGACAATAAATACATTAATTTAACATAAAATATAATAAAATTAATTAATAAAAATAAAATAAAATAATAAAATAAAACCTTGCAATGTGTAATAAAAAATATATAATAATGGCTGATATATACGCGCTTTTCCCCAAATTAAACAATCAGGCTCAAAGCGCCAACGCTCACACACACAACAAATACATCCATCATTCAAACATGTGGAGTAAAGGCAGGGAGATCGCTGTTAGAAGACGGAGAAAAAAATCCAATTTTGTTTTTTTGAAAGTTTAGTTTGACTGCATCTAGTACCAATATACACAGGGAGGGATTAAATGCGTCTGCACACGTTTCAACAACCGGTCAGTGAAACATTGTCAAAGGGTATGAAAATGGGATGACTAACGGTAAACTGCCCGTCCTGTACCACTGGGAAGGATATACAGTAAGAAGGATATACAGTAAGAAGGATATACAGCAAGAAGGATTTACAGTAAGAAGGATATACAGTAAGAAGGATCTACAGTAAGAAAAAAATATAGAAACGATCGCCTCGGGTGGCGATGCTGTGTGCCTGCTGCACTTTATCGGGGAAGTAACCCAGTTTCGCTCAAATCAAGGTGTAGTAATAGTAGTTGTAGTAGTAGTAGTAGTAGTAGTAGTAGTTAGTAGTTAATAATAATTAGTAGTAGTAGTAGTAGTAGTAGTAGTAGTAGTAGTAGTGGTAGTAGTAGTAGTAGTCCGACGATGAAGTCCGACAGACCATCATACAAGCCATTGGTCAACACGATGGTTTGGTATGGTATGGTCACGTCTCCAGAGTATCAGGCCTTGCAAAGACCATCCCGCAAGACACGGTGCAAGGAGGCAGAAGAAGAGGGAGACAGAAAAAGATGTGGGAAGACAACATTCTAGAATGGACTGGCTTGACATTGAGTGAAACCATGAGGACTGCCGAGGACAGAGAGAAATGGAGTACGCTGGCTAAAGGATCGTCTGGTGTGCCATAACGACTTTCGAGCGACGGGATAGGATCCGATAGGACAGGATTAGTAGTAATCCTTCAGTGATATGTGAGCAGGTTTAGCTTTAGCGAGGCAAGGAGATAGGCACAGTCCTCATAAAGCTTGCCCTGATATAAAGGAAGGTACTTTTATAAATATGCTTCTCTCCGTTACTACGAGAAGGAAGACACGTCAGAAAGGTTGCAGGAGACAGAACCGGCAATCTAAATGATTATGTATATGTGTACACATATTTTGCTAACACGCTTCCTTAGCAGTTTATTTAACAAACACGGACACGACGACGAAATGTTTGTGTATAACACAAGGGATAAAGATGTGTCTTGCCTAAAGTTAGTTATTCATTGCCTACAGGGTCCAGCGGACTGCAAAGAGCCGAATCAGGACCACACAATCAAGACCACAACTTCGCTGAAAGAGGACTCACCCCTGATCCGCATTAAAGATCTGCCAAAACAACCCTAGTGGTAGGTAACACTGAAGGCAATCCACCAGCCGGTCACTTTACAATAAAGACATCCAACGCAGGGGACTCTGAGGCTAAACTCTAATTTATCAAACCCCCGTTTACAAAATCAAAATAGAATATAAACATCATTATAAAATATCAACAAAAAACATACATATAAAATGTCTACATTGCCAAATACTAACATCATAGGAAGCCCCGGTGACCACCTGGCAGAAAGCATCCAATATTCCCAAGCTGATCCAACAGACCTCACACACAAATGAGGAGTTTTGTCCCGGAAGAGTTTTCAAGAAAAAAGGTAGGTGACTGGTCTAGCGAAGAAGAAGATAGTATAGTATATTGAGAGAACAGATGTAGTAATGAGAAAGAACAAGGGAGAAAGACCGCGACAGTGGGAATTTAAAGGACTAAATTTCCTGAAAGTGGGGATACTATTTATGCTGAAACCCCCGGCACTCCCACGGAGTACGTCTCGCTTAAAGAGATTAGACTGAAGATTAGTGATGGCGTCTTGCGCAATAAACACTCTTATTAGATGGTATCCACGTGGAATAAATAAAAGATAGACCAATCTATCTACAATTTTCTGCTGCTAATGGCTTTGCATTTGTAAATTTTATACCATAGAGAATGCCATTTCGCGGTATTGTCAGCTCATCAGTGTACCGGCTGGCCTTGGTGAAAATCACGTGACTGATTTTCCGAAGCATGAGAAAACGCCTGAATGAAGTCTTCATGAAAACATCTACACCCGCCATTGGCGATAGGACAGACGGGGATAACCATCCCAGGGAAAGAGGGGTAGGGACCTGAATCAACACTGAACCACCAGAGCAATCATACTAAAAATGGCCACATTTTATATCGCCCACCACGGGATTCGAATCTGAGTCATCGGTGCGCCAGACGAACGCTCTACCACTTGAGCTATGGCGGTGGGGCAAAAGAAAGAGAGAGAGAGAGAGAGAGAGAGAGAGAGAGAGAGAGAGAGAGAGAGAGAGAGAATTCTTTATTTCAGTATATGCAGTGGTCTACTTTTTTTTTTACATCTGGCCCTCGCCCTAAAGAGGGACTAGTCTACTGAAACTACAAAACAACATTAAAACGATTGCATGTTTACAGATAAACTTCAGTAAGATGGAGTACGCTGGTTAAACGATCATCTGTGGTGCCCCAACGACTTTTGAGTTACGGGACAGAATAGGATAGGATAGGATGTGCATGACATGCATTGCAAGGAATAGAGGGTGGGGTTGCCCATCAATTTTATATTTACATTTAACATTACAGCATTCTAAAGATCGATAAGGTTTGGAAGCAACAAACCTTAGAAGATATTTATACACATTAAGTAGCAAATATGTATTATTTTTCAAAAGCAATTAAACCAAACAATATTCATCGCATAAAATCATCACTAAGAAATAACATAAGTGAGGATGAGAGAGAAGTGTGGGAGTGGGGGGAAATAAAGAAAGAGAGAGATCGAGAGAGAGAGAATGGAGGGAGAGGGAGAGAGAGGAAGAGAGAGAAAGTTGGGGTGGTGGACGTATCGAAGGATGATATTACAACTGATTCTTCTTCAGCCTTTGTGCCAGACCCACCCAGGACTGAGTTTCCTGTCGATGATTGGCAGGAAAGGTATTTCCTGTTGGTTCCTGTATTTCCTGTTGCTCATCAAATTCAAACTACATTGAGACTCAGTACAGGAGACCTATTGACCCCCAGAATTGCTTACTTATTGCAAGTTCATGTCTAGGTGCGCATAGATTTATTTTCACTAGTAAATTAGTGTTTTTCAAGTATTATATGTGAGTGTGTGTGGGTGTGTGTGTGTGGGTGTGTGTGTGTGTGTCTGTGTGTGAGTGTGTATGTTTATGTTGTCATGCAGATATAGCAGTTTGAAGAATATAAGCTTACGAGAAAAGTTTCATACTGAGTGGCAGTGATACGATCAAGGCCTGCATAGTAAGGAAGATAGCTAAGTGCTGCAGGTAGGCCTTGTCGCTACGTGTGTCGTGTTATTAGAGAAATATAGATAGAATTTCGTTGGAGTTTTGCTTCGTTAACCTTTCGTTGCATGAAGGATGCGCGCGCAGCCTTTCCATGTATGTATATATAAATGTACCCGGAAACAAGGAATAATAGTCTCCTACCGGTCATTTGGGTACCTAGCTTTGGATCTGGGTACCTGGCAATGTACCCACATCCAAGGTAGCTTTGAAAACAGCGAGAAAAAGTAAGTTTCGTCTCCTCTAGGCGACGAATTAGGTCAAGCTGTATTTCTTACTTGGTCAACTATCTTTTCGCACTGTTTGAGAATATTTTCGAACCGTTTATTGACGCCGGATAGCATCCTCACTTGGTTTCATACAATTTAAGAATCCAAGAAGGCAAATGGGTTTTTTGGTCGGAAAATGCACAGTTTACTTAGAGGAAAAGGGTTAGGGCAAGGGTTAGTTGCAGCGCTGCAACTAGCCCTTACCCTAACCCTTTTCCTCTCTTCCGCATGTCTGAGGTACCCAGAAACAAGGAGATATAAGTCTATATATATATATATTTTTTTTTTTAAATGGCAAATTAGGCGTTACAAGTTCTTCTACAGTATCAGTATTGTAGGCCTGGTTGTTTGATACTGTTTGGCAGAGTGCATACGAGTACTGGAGTATTGGAAACACGATTTTTCTTGTTTCACCACACTAGAGTTGCGCCAAGGGAATCAATAAACAAAGGTCTTGTCCCTTATATCAGCGACGCGAAGTTCGCTGACCCGTCTTTCTATGTTGCTAAAGTTATACAAAAATGGTTGACATGGAACGGCTGCGCGCGCATCCTTCATGCAACGAAATTTACCCTTTTACCTAAAAAAATGACCATATGAGCAGGATCACAGTTAAATTAAACTATAATTACATTACATGATTATTGCTTTAGGTCCAGCGGACTCTTCCGAGCCAAATCAGGACCGGACAACCCCTGATCCGCATAAAAGATCTGCTGAAACAACCCTAGTGGTAAAACTGAAAGCTCTCCATCAGCCAGTCACTTTACAATAAAGACATCCCACGCAGGGGACGCTGAGGCTGTACTCTAATTTATCGAACCCCCGTTTACAAAAACAAAATAGAATACAAACATCATTATAAAATATCAACAAAACACATACATATAAAATGCCTACATTGCTAAATAATAACATCATAGGATGCCATAGTGACCACCTGGCAGAAAGCGTCCAATATTCCCAAGCTGATCCAACAGACCTCATACACAAATAAGGAGTCTTGTCCAGGGAAGAGTTTTCAAGAAAAAAGGTAGGTGACTGGTCTAGCGAAGAAGAAGATAGTATAGCAAATTGATAGAACAGAGCAGGAATGAGAAAGAGCAAATGAGAAAGACAGCGACAGTGGGAATTTAAAGCACTAAATTTCCAGAAAGTGGGGATACTATTTATACTGAAACCCCCCGGCATCCCAGCGGGGGTAATTAAACTATAATTATCTGCAACGATCCGCTTTGATCACAAGAAATTTGTGAAACATCATTCCAACACATCTCACTACCAATGCTCCAAACCTCACACCCAACAGCACAAGTTCCACAGCGCACTCACACTCACCCACATATGCATATATCACACCATACGCATATATCACACCACACGCATATATCACACCACACGCATATATCACACCACACGAATATATCACACCACACGAATATATCACACCACACGCATATATCACACCACACGAATATATCACACCACACGCATATATCGCTCCACACGATATATCACACCACACGCATATATTACACCACACGCATATATCACACGCGTAGGCATACATCAAACCACACGCCTATATCATCCCACACGCATATATCACACGCAATCGCATATTTCATACCACACGCATATATCATACTACACGCATATCACTGCACACGCATATATCACATAACACGCATATATCTCGCTGCATGCATATATCACACAATGCGCATATATCGCACCGCACGCATTTATCGCACCACACGGATATATCACACAACACGCATATATCACACAACGCATATATGGCACAATGCGCATATATCACACCACACGCATATATCACACAGCACGCATATATCACACACCACGCGTATATCACACAACGGGCATATATCACACAACGCGCATATATCACATCACACGCACATATCACACCACACGCATATATTACACAACACGCATATATCACATAACACCATAGCTAGGCACAACAAGCAAATTATCACGCGGTATCACAATGCACTGAATCACATGAATTGAGATTAAACTTTTTTTTTTTTAAACACACTGAAATATAAACAACGAAAAATGCACAAACAGTCAAAGCTTCATACTAAACATTCCTAAACCAACTAAACAACACTCAAAAGAACAAAGCAAAAGACAGAATAGGAAAGGCATCCTAATGGAGAAACAAGAACTGCGGCAGGCCAAAAAAAATAATCCAGTACTTCAGATCTTATCGTATCACATAACAAAAGATTATCACATTTCTTGGAGTTTGGAAGTTTAGGCGAGAACAAGTCAACTTTGAGCCATTAGTGTAAGAGAAGAAGAAATAAAGAAACAACCACAGCAAATTGTGTTAAAATGCCGCTATCCTGTTTCAAAACCCTGTGAGCCTTTGTAGAAGGAAGAAAAGGGTCTGTCATCTCCAAGACTAGTACTTTTGAAATGAGTGGTGTTAATGGTGAAATGTGTTCCCAAACAGAAGCTCAATGTTAGAAGTGCTTCGGTTGGTGGAGTCCAGTCTGAATATGATTCTGGAAGATATGTCGAGTTTGTTAGGTTGTTTGAATTTCCGAGCGCGAGAACAGTTCGTCTTGTGTGTGTGTGTGTGTGTGTGTGTGTGTGTGTGTGTGTGTGTGTGTGTGGGCATGTAGAAACGACGTTACAGTGACACACTCATGTAACTCCACATGGTTTCTTTTGACTTTTTTGGAAGGGCGCCCTATTTTGACGTCAAAATAGTTCCCTGCTGAGTTAGAGCTGTTTTAGGCCTAGGGTTAGGTTAAGGGTTAGGGTTAGGGTTAGGGTTAGGGTTTGGGTTAGGGGTTAGGGTTAGGGTTAGGGTTAGGGATAGGTTCAAAAATTTGAAAATGTCAAAATAATGTCACGAAAATGAAAAGTGTGTCAAAATAATCCCTGTTTTTTTCACAACAGTCATCATAATGTCGTTTTTACAAAAATGTGTGTGTGTGTGTGGGCATGTAGAAACGACGTTACAGTGACACACTCATGGAACTCCACATGGTTTCTTTTGACTTTTTTGGAAGGGCGCCCTATTTTGACGTCAAAATAGTTCCCTGCAGAGTTAGAGCTGTTTTAGGCCTAGGGTTAGGTTAAGGGTTAGGGTTAGGGTTAGGGTTTGGGTTAGGGGTTAGGGTTAGGGTTAGGGTTAGGGATAGGTTCAAAAATCTGAAAATGTCAAAATAATGTCACGAGAATGAAAAGTGTGTCAAAATAATCCCTGTTTTTTTCACAACAGTCATCATAATGTCGTTTTTACAAAAATGTGTGTGTGTGTGGGTGTGTGTGCGCGTTTGTGTGTGTGTGTGTACACTTGCATAAACGTACAAGTGGGTAGCAGACCTTGCCTTTCTCAGTTACAAATGAGTTCATTTGTAAGGAACCCACTTTTTTTTTCCAGGACCCCACTTTTTTCCAAGTGCACGGGAGTGTTCTTTTAGTGCATGAGAGTGCAATTATAGGGCATGAGAGTGTTTTAAGTACAAGGGTGTGCTCAATCCAGGACGGAGTAATTCCAACCAATTTTCGGGGTAATTTTGAAGAACTAGTCATCGTTTTAGACGGAAAGAGCAAATTTTGCATCAGATTCTTGCAGTTTTCGATAAAGTTTGCGCTCTCTCTGTGTAAAAAAAAAAATTCACTTTCAGATTCCTGCATTCTTAAATAAACCCAGTTCTGATATTTTCCAAATATGTGTGTGTGTGTTTTCCCTGTTTTTGGTTTTGGTTCAGAACACCATGAACACGGTGACACAAAATCCTAGTTCATGTCACCTAGTCACCTTTCTCTCTCTCTCTCTCTCTCTCTCTCTCTCTCTCTCTCTCTCTCTCTCTCTCTCTCTCTCTCTCTCTCTCTCTCTCTCTCTCTCTCTCTCTCTTGATACAGAAGACTGTAGTGGTGGCGTAAGTACTACAAGTTTAAACAAGCAAGTTAGCTATCTCCCATATTTGGTTTCGTCTACCCAATAAGAAAGTATGAAAATATTCCAGTTCTTGATGCGAAATGTATAATGACAAAGTTTCTTCGGCACTTCGGCTGTGCGCGAAACACATTTTCATGGGCTGCGACAGAATTTCATTTGCGGCCAGAGAGGATTTGGAGAGGGCAAATAAAAGTCTTGTGGTACTCATTCTTCCGTCTCATCAGTACAACAAGGCACGGTGCAAGTAAGCAGAAGTGGGAGACGTAAAAAGAGGTTGGAAGACAACATTCGAGAACGGGCTGGCTTGACACGAAGTCATAAGGGTTGCTGAGGACAGAGAAAGATGGAGTACGCTGGTTAAACGATCATGTGTGGTGCCCCAACGACCTTCGAGTTAGGGGATAGGATAGGATATCTGATGAATAAAAATGGATACAACGATAACAACTTCCATCTTCTCCCCTCCCCTGATTGCATTCCCTGCATGATCTGTTCAAGATTCTCAATCGTTCTCACCGTCAACTTACTTCTTTCCACCACCATCCATCGTCCCGTTTGATTATGTATCTGTGTCACTTCTAAGCAGAAGCAGAAGCTACGAAATCCCGGATAAGTAAGCCAGTGTTTTAGGTTATGGAACGAGGCATAGTTCAGAAGCAAAGAGTTCGTTGTGGACGTTCCGACCCCTAGCACTGCGGTAGTAGCTCAGCGAAGGGACACAACCGGCTCATCTTCGCCAACAAGGATTACTGCCCTTGATGGTGTTAGAAGATAATTGTCCAAGATTGCGTCCCTTTGCATTAGGCGCTGACAGTCGCCTCCCTTGGGGCGTTATCTGCTTGCTGCAGTCAGCTCCCTTTTGTTGCACGGCGTGGCGAGTCCCGGCGAGTCGTCTGCCCTTTGGTTGTAGAGGGGACGCTGGCGATAGTATCAGCAAAGGGTCGAGAGGTCAAGAGGATCAAAAGGCAATCAGCGTCTGGTCAGTGGCCTCTTGGTTAGTATCGCGTGTTGCTTTTCAACTTCGCTTTGCTTTGGTTCCCTTCTCCGTCTTAACTCTTGTCACTTATTGTCAAAGGTAAAGTGCCGTTCATGACTTGTACTCTTCTCGTCATCCTTGTCCTACCCCGAGATATCTCCTAGTCTAGCACCATTCTAGGGTGGCGTGCATGAAGCTTACATAAAAGTCGTACACAAATTTTGCCCATATCTCCAAAATCGACCATAGCTATGGGCGGTCTTAAACCAGCTAAAGGTTCAAATGTCTCAAAAACGAGCCATGATTCTTGTCTAAAGCTGGTGCTTCCCACGTGAAAAACTCATTTGGACGCTGGGTTACCATGGGTTGCAATCTTTCAGCTTTATGGGATGTTGCTTATCTCCCCTGGCCGGAAGTAGCATATATATCTCCCCCGGACACTAGCTAACTAGTAGCATTATTAGTCTCCCTGCCGGAAGAGAGTAATTTGGACATTTGTCAGCCGTGTTTCACTGTTAAAGTGTAGTGTGTTTTAGGTGTGATTAAAAGTGAATATGGTAACAAAGCAATGAATGTACGCGAGTGATTTTCAATGACAGTGTGATTTTAGATAGATTTGTGTATGTATGGCTAGTGACAGTGAGAAATGATAGTAGAGAGTGCGATGTGATAATTACTTTGGAATAATTTGATCTCATTGGCTCATGGATCTATTACTTCATGGACCATTCGGAACAAACAGGATCCAACTGAGGGTTGGAGACTTTGTATTTTTTTACGGCCTTGTGCGACGAAGTTGTGTTTGTGCCTGGACAGTAAAATGTGTGGGGTTCAACAACTTTCCACTAGGTTTTTTGTTTTTCATTGTCACTCTGCAGTCCATTTATTCTCACATGTACAACTTTAAACACTTGTAAACATAGTTGACAAATTAACCAGAATTTATTCATCGTTTATCTATGCGAAAAACAAGAGTTAAAATCAAATAAAAACTCACAGCTTTAGATATGAATATTTTATGCGCGACTACCCAGTTAACAGCACCTCTAGAAGGATGATCGCCTCCGGCACCGTTCCGCGTTCCGTGCATCTAAATGAAAACTTAGCTTCGAGGGTTGAACACATTATAGATAACCAAAGGGAGACGCGTCATAGGCATAGGCGCTCGCGTGTCCAGATACAAGCGCCTGTGCCTACAACCTATCACCCTTCTCTCTACCCCACACTTCCATTATAACCCGACTCTCCCTCTCTCTTCTTCTTCTTCTTCTTCTTCTTCTTCTTCTTCTTCTTCTTCTTCTTCTTCTTCTTCTTCTTCGATCTTCTTCTTCGATTTCATCCTTCTTCTTTTCTAAAAAATACCATTCTTTAGATCGAGTCGATTCAAATTCTACAACACACACACACACACGCACACACACACACACACACACCCCCTCTCACAAACACAAACACACACATATACACACACAGGCACACTTACACATATTACACACGGAGCGGACCGCTTGTAATCTGCCAGTAAGTCTTCCAATTGCTATTCCGCACACGAACTGATCTTGTTAAATCCTTGCCGTGGTTTCTAAGTCTGCATTGTTGTCATTAACTTTGTGTGGAATCAGCAGCGTACCCCATTGTCATTGGAAAAATAACTCTGTAACAATGGGCCGCCATATTGGACAAACACAGTCTACAATCTCATCTGTTTCTTCTTCCTCTTCCTCCGTCTTCTTCGTCGTCGTCATCGTCATCTTCTTCTTCTCGAGAATGTATATAGCGCTCATATTTTGCCGTACTTGTCGACTCAAGGCGCTGGCTGATACAGGATCTAACTCAAGCCGCCCAAGGCGCTAACTTGCAGCCTTTTTGGGCACCTCGCACAACGCCCCAGACAACCGCACAATCCTGGGCAGCAAGGGATGGGGGAGAAGGGACGCAGTGCATGCTGGGTGTATTGGTGACTCTGGCACTCACCCATCGAGCACATGAGCGTCATGATCTTTAGAGTCCATGCGTGCGTACACAGATTAAACCTCGGTTTGTATTCTCGTATCGTCTCTTCTAGCTTCTTCTTCTTCTTCTTCTTTGATTTCGTCTGCCCCGGTTCTTGTGGATTACTTGTGCCGATCCTCGTGAAATTCTTCTTTTGATAAGTTATTACGTACCGATTTCCACAAGTTTCTTATAGTTTCATTGGCCAAGAAGGTAAAAAGGTAAAGGTAAAGGTAGTCCCATAGCCTTGTGGCCGTAGGGGAGCGTGATGTTGGAGATCACACTTATCTTGGGCCAGCGTAATGAGGGTGATGCCCATCTATCTCCCTCGCTGCTTTACCTTCCCCACCCTTAAGAGAGTAGGTACTCAGTCACAGTTGAGTCAACTGGGGGCGTTGTTACTTGTCGCTTCACGTTTTGCGGTCACCCATCCAAGTGCTAACCGCACTGGACGGTGCTTAACTTGCGACACAGTAGCCAGTGCTCCAACCACTGCGCTATCCGACACCCTTGGCCAAGAAGAGTGTGACTAAAACTGATATTGCATGGTAATTGACCAATCACAGAAGACGACGTTTCTCGCAAGCTGTGAAATATGCAAGTCGTAAGAATACCGGACCTACTTTAACCCTTTACCATGCCAAGATGCGAAAAACGTACAATAAAAACATATTTAATATATCAAGGGTTCACTAGCGGCTAGGGAGGGGGGTGTAACAAAATTAATGTAGGGGGAAAGACGAATAGTAAACAGAAATTATATTCACATCCACCACTCTCACTGACTCCAGAATTTCCTTCCACACTACATTTATTTGTACAAGAAAATAATGAATCAAACACAATATACAGGGTAAACAAAATGACAGTACTCACATCGTTTGTTCCAGTGATCCTGAATAGTCACAACTAAATACACAATAATTACAACACGGCTCTCACCCTGATAATATCCAATGAGAGTCAGGTTCAGTCCCTGTATAATATCCAAAAGATGTAGTCAGTCACAGTCCAAGTGACTACCAGTAATTCCACACTTTTACAGTCTTTTCATTGCTCAAGGTAGAACTTGGGTGCAGCAAAGAAAATGTTCTTCTACTGTTTATGTTCACTTTCGTATTGTAGTTAGCTACTGCTGTCAAAGAATCGTTGCTGATTGACAACACAAGGATGGCACGACTAGGCCTATCCTAGTAGTGAAATAACTGAGACGATATGCTCACTTTATCGCTAGTAGCAACTACGTCGTTTACATCCAACTCGACGGACTCTGGGGTCAAGGTTGAGTCGATGTACGGTCCTTCGGATTCCTTCCCAAATCTAGGTTTGAAGGGAATAATATCTCCTATGCTCGGAACGCAGGCGGATCAACTCTCTTCAGGATGAACCAACCTCTCCACATAGGTTTACCTCCGGCCACTCACTCCAAGGACGTCGCCGGCCTGGCAAAGGCTGTAACCATACAAATGAACGCATACTAAGTTCCGAGTTTCTACCATAAACGTATGAATTACTGACGATAATCGAAGTCGGAATTAGAATCGAATTAATAATACCGCCGATGTATGATCTAAAGAATAATTACCGTTAGTGCTGGGACTAGAACGCCTTCATCCAATTTAACCGTGGCTCTCTTCTTTCCACTAGGGGAAAACGTCTTGTTTTGTTGACTGTGCAACAGAGAGTGCTTCGAATATACCAATGATTTGTTAGAAGCTGAGCGTTTAGTTTTTCCAGTTTTCTCATTGGTCAGTATCGATCACATGGCTAAATGCACGCGCGAATTATAACAGCCACTAAACGTTTCTCTACTCTTTATGCACGCAACAATAGCGTGATCACTCACTGAATATTCATTATCCATACGTTCACACATTCGCATCAGATGAAGGAATTACAGGCTAGATAATTTCTTCACAGGGGGTCTAAGGGTGGAGGGGGGTATCTATTGCAGTAATTGCGCGTCGCTTTAGACTACAGGTACATCATTTTTTCCCTTGTCTAATCTACAGCAAGGCATTGTATTGGGTTTGTTGATCACACTCCGCTGCGTTTGCTTGTGGTTGCTCCCTAGGCCACGTATTCTAAGGGAGATAGTATGCCATTTACTTGCTATAGCAGGCGAGCTTTGGAACGCTCGGACACGCCTAGATTCAAATTTCACAATTACTAGACAGAGCATCACACACGCCATTGCATAACACGATGGCTTGCTCACAGCAGTGGTGAAGAAACGGAAACTCCGATGGTAAGACCACGTCTCAAGAGCATCAGGCCTTGCAAAGTCTATCCTGCAAAGCACGGTGCAAAGAGGCAGAAGAAGAGGGAGACAGAAAAAGAGGTTGGAGGACAACATTCGAGAATGGACTGGCTTGACACTGAGTGAAGCCATCAGGGTTGCTGAGGACAGAGAAAGATGGAGTACGCTATTAAAACGATCATTTGTGGTGCCCCAACGACCTTCGAGTTACGGGAATAGGATAAGATAGGACTAGACACACACACACACACACACACAAACACACACATATATATATATATGCAAATAGCCAGACTTTTTTTTCTTAACCCTCTTGCAAGTTTGATCTAGACCTTGAACTCTCTCGAACGTTCGCTTGTCTTACACAAAGCTGGACGGGTTTGCCACTGGTGACATCACGTTACACAGTGGGTGATGTGACACTAATCGGGTTTGCCACTGGTAACATCACGTTACACAGTGGGTGATGTGAAACTAATCGGGTTTGCCACTGGTGACATCACGTTACACAGTGGGTGATGTGACACTAATCGGGTTTGCCACTGGTGACATCACGTGACACAGTGGGTGATGTGACACTAATCGGGTTTGCCACTGGTGACATCACGTTGCACAGTGGGTGATGTGACACTAATCGGGTTTGCCACTGGTGACATCACGTTACACAGTGGGTGATGTGACACTAATCGGGTTTGCCACTGGTGACATCACGTTACACAGTGGGTGATGTGACACTAATCGGGTTTGCCACTGGTGACATCACGTTGCACAGTGGGTGATGTGACACTAATCGGGTTTGCCACTGGTGACATCACGTGACACAGTGGGTGATGTGACACTAATCGGGTTTGCCACTGGTGACATCACGTGACACAGTGGGTGATGTGACACTAATCGGGTTTGCCACTGGTGACATCACGTGACACAGTGGGTGATGTGACACTAATCGGGTTTGCCACTGGTGACATCACGTGACACAGTGGGTGATGTGACACTAATCGGGTTTGCCACTGGTGACATCACGTGACACAGTGGGTGATGTGACACTAATCGGGTTTGCCACTGTGACATCACGTGACACAGTGGGTGATGTGACACTAATCGGGTTTGCCACTGGTGACATCACGTGACACAGTGGGTGATGTGACACTAATTGGGTTTGCCACTGGTGACATCACGTGACACAGTGGGTGATGTGACACTAATCGGGTTTGCTTGTCGCGATCCACTCCGTAGTCGTGACGAGAATCAGGAAAGGTGACAGTGACGAGCCTCATCAGCACCTTCAACTTATCTAGCTTTTAATCGCTTAACTCCACTTTAACACTATAACAAACTTCGCAAGTTCTATATTATCTATCGTTCTAGTATCTCTCAGCACCAGATTAGCACTAACCACGTTCTCACGTTCGCTCCTACTAAAGCGGCTTTAAACAGTTTGCTTTGTTAAACATCTCTCATCACTACTTATCGATTCCATGCGTATCCACATGGTGGCTTTTAAGCGTTTCCGTTGTGGATTTGAAGCTTTATCGCTGCTTGAAATCTCTCTCCCTTATCACTTACAGGGTTTTTACCCCCTGAGACTGAAGTAGTTTTGATGAGTGTCCTCCAAACAAGGCGCTCCTGACAGGTTTTCTCCTCTGCAGTCTTCTTCATCACCGGGTCAGTCTAGCCGCCATTTGCAAGACAAGGGAAATCACTCGTAACAATGTTGAAGATTCAAGGGAAGGCACTGTATTACTGTATATGTTGTTGGAGATTTGGGAGAAATCAATTGTTGTTGTTGTTGTTGTTGTTGTTATTGTTGTTGTTGCTCCAGTCAAGGCGCCTTTGACAGGTTTTTCTGTGCACATGTGCAGTCTTTCTGATCACCGTGTCAGCCGCCATTTGCAAGAAAAGGGAAATCATTCTTAAAAGTGACGTGGTTGATAAATTGACGAAACAAGGAGCATTGAAAGCATACAATATTATTGCATTTAATAATACGTCACCTTCAGGTTATGAATTACTATCTTCACTGGGAAAGTATAAGCATTCTGGTTTAACCTAAGAGTAAAAAAGATGAAAGTTATTCTTGTCCGAGACATCTGTGTAAGCTAATTAATAAAGTAAGAGTAAATTCGTGGAGCACGAAGTTGTAAAACAAAAGTCTTGTTTAATTGCCTATGCCCAATATCTATTGAACTTATTTTATATCAGTGTCGTATTTTAACCCCACTTTAAGAAGAAAAGAACATCAATGTGGGTATTCCAGAAGACCTTGACATTTTACTGCATACTCCTGCAATAACTTCGTATTTACTTGTATCCGACTATTCTTCT
>JBAHVR010000132.1:62500-87500 GCA_036898135.1 Oncomelania hupensis
ATAGATAGATAGATAGATAGATAGATAGATAGATAGATAGATAGATAGATAGATAGATAGATAGATAGATAGATAGATAGATAGATAGATAGATAGATAGATAGATAGATAGATAGATAGATAGATAGATAGATAGATAGATAGATAGATACGCTGTGTGTGAGAGACAGAGTGTGCGTGTAGATATGCTTGTGTGCGTGTGTGTGAGAGAGAGAAAGAGAGTGCGAGTGTGTGTTTGTGTGTGTGTCTGTGTGTGTGTGCGAGAAAGAGAGAGAGAGAGACAAAGACAGGCAACAGACAGACAGAGAGAGGGATATAGAGAAAAAGATAAAGAAGTTTCAGTCATTGGCGTAAAGTAAATAATTTAAAATAATGATGATGATGATGATCATCATCATTATCATCGTCATCATCATCGTCATCATCATCAACATCATCGTCAACATCATCATCATCATCATCAGTCATCAACGTCATCATCATCATAAGAATAATAATAATAATAATAATAATAATAATAATAATAATAATAATAATAATAATAATAATAATAATAATTATTATTATTATTATTATTATAATTATTATTATTATTATTATTATTATTATTATTATTATTATTATTATTATTATTATAACCTTTTGAACCTTTTGCAGAGTACGATTCCCAAACACTATAAAGTCAATAGGCCTGGGCGAATTCTATTCCACTTGTCTTAAATGACTATCTTCAATTTTACCTATATTAAAATTATCTGCTGCCTAGTTTATGATTTTTAAAAATAAAGATATAAAAACACCTGCATTTGACCCGGTTGTTCACAGCCATGTCTTTCAAACAACAACAAAATAATTCGGCTATTATAATATCACAAATGGGATCATTCAGACTATCCAGAGCGAAAGCTGCTTTAAATATAAACAAATTTATTTTCTTTCTTTTTTTTATTGGGTAACGTTAGTATATGCATTTAAGCCTATCCACGTAATTGGCAGTTGACATGTATGCTCGCAAAACACTCACGTTGACATGCAAACATTTAAGGGACTCTTTTAAAACATTGGACAACACAGGCGTGATGTAGGAGATAGGTGAGAATGGTGGAGTTGGCGTGAAGGCGGGAGTAGGGTGCGGGAGAGCTGGGGTGGTGATATAAATGGGTGGTGAGGGTGGGTAGTACTTAGCGGTGCAAGGAAAAGGATATATACGAGCGAGCGCCTATCTTGTAGACCTCCGGGGTAACGGAATTGCCCAGTGGTGGCAAAATGTGGTGTTTTTTTCCTCACACGAGTCGATTTTCTTAAAATAGATTTTTTTTGGGGGGAGGGGATTGGGGGGGAGGAAGGGGGGAGATGGGAATGACTTTGCTTACGGTTGTTCACATTTGTGCATGTGTCGCCGCGGTGGCACGTTACAGAGACAGTCTTTAAAGAATAGTATTGCTGACTTCTTCTTTTTCTTTGGCACGGGATATGCTATGATACTTAATGGTTGTTTTATTAACGTCTTTTTCACTAAGATGATAAATACCATACACACATACACATGCACCCACACACACAGAATCACGCATGTAAACAGGAACGCATATACACACATAGGCACACAGCTCTATCTCTTTCCCATACACACAAACATAAGTAACAATGTCAGTTAAATAATACTTGATAGTCTGGAGTGAGTGGCGCTATTCAAGCGTACATCACATTCATAATCATCATCAATTATTAATCATCATCGTCATCATCATCATCCTCATCCCCACCATTCTCTGGAAACACAGGCAGTCTTCTTTTTCACTTTCATCTTAGAACCTGCAACGAACCGAAACCTTCAATGGGTAAGCATACTTCACGAGTAAGTCGATCGCTCAAGCTATTCTCACGCGCATGCGCGTGTAGCGCACAAACATGGCGTTACCCGGATAATCCTTGGGTCAACACCTTGACACTTGTTGGGCTGGCAGAGTAAACTCCCTTATCCACTACGCTCTCCAGTTGTCCAGCGCACTTAGTAACAAGTAGGGACACAAAAAAGAGGACAGGCGAGTTCGGTTAAGAGGTCAGGTTTGAAAGGACCACGACGATGACACATTGCGACAGCTTTATTATATAGGAATTATTTTTATGGAAGAGGTGATCAGGGGTGTCATTGTTGGAAACTGACCAACCAGTGTTATTGTTTGCCGCACTGCTACGCTATGTTGAAGTTAAATATTAAAAGACCTCCTAGTTACGCTATAATACTCGCGTCAGACAAACATCAACGGAGAGAAAGAGAAAGGGGGATTTTCCGTTAGAGCTTGTGGGGATTGGTGGAGTAGAGGAAGGAGGTGAGACTACTGATACGTGTTCTGGCAGCAGCAGCGGCAGCAGCAGAAGAAGAAGAAGAAGAAGAAGAAGAAGAAGAAGAAGAGCAACATAACAACAACAACAACAACAACAACAAGTAGAGCAAGAAGAAGAACAAGTCGACAACGACGACGCAGAAGAAATCGACGACGAAAAAGAAAGAAAGAAAGAAAGAAACGAAGAAGAAGAACAAGAACAAGAAATCGACAACAATTAAAAAGAAAAAAATCAGAATGTGACCTGGATGATAGCGAAGAAGAGGAATGTTAAGAAGAAAAAAGAAGAAGAAGAAGAAGAAGAAGAAGAAGAAGAAGAAGATGATGATGATGATGATGATGATGATGATGATGATGATGATGATCATTAGAAGGAAGAGAAGGAAAAAAACAATGAGTAAATGCATGCAGGAATGATGGGGAGTAAAACGTTCACTGTACTCCATAAAGGGGAACAATAGTTTGATGTGAACCCGTCTATAATAATAATAATAATAATAATAATAATAATAATAATAATAATAATAATAATAATAATAATAATAATCCTCATCATCACCATTATACGTACATATATAAGCAACATACATATATTAGCGACAGCTACTTTAGATATCCTATATACAGTCGAGGAGGGTCAAGACCTTTAAACTCCTTATATTAAATTGTACAACATTCTTTAAAAAATGTCTCTCATTAAAATTTAACCCACCTGACACCTCCAGCTCGCTATTTGACGACGTCCTTAACCCGTTTCTAACCATGTCCTGCCTGCTGATGTTTTGCAAACAAAACTCGTTTTCGACATCTTTGAAGCTGCTTCGTTTCGTTTGATTCATCTTCATTACGATGCAAGTACTTTCTACAGAGTTCTATAGTCTACAAAGTGGCAAATGAAGCTACACTTCTACTCGGCCTAGTTCTAAATGGGAAACTAAAGAAATTATTCTGAAGAGCGTTAGAATATTTAAACGCCGAAAGGAAATGAAAGGAAATGACCAATCCACGTTTTCTATAATTGTTCGCTGAATTTATAATGAATGCACTTTGAGATCACCCACTCTCTCACATGTTACTGAGCTACTGTGGGGATTCTGTCTAAGTGCATTTTGGGACACAGTCTGTGTGTGTCAACTGATGATCAGTACACCACCAATCCTTGCGAGAAGAGTACCAACCGAGGTCTAGTCTGTGCCCCTACGCATTCCTTCGCAGGGACTTTAATTTAAACAAATCCTGACGGTCATGTTTTAGACGGATGAGTTCCTGTTATATCTTAATACACCCAGCTACAAGCGCAAGCTCTTGCCTTCCCTAGTCCTCGGTGGCCCATGAGTGTGCGAAGTGGTCTATGGCGTGAGGTCAAAGCGTTTAATGCTGCATGTGGGCGCCTCTGGCGGTTTGTTTTAGAGCCTGCTTCACCCCGTGCCTTGAGCGCCTCTTGTACTGGTAAAGTGCTACTCAAGAACAATCCTGCTAATTATGCTCATGCTCTGTTATCGTTAATTAAGGTGAGGCCCCACCAAAAACTAAAATAACGTTGGTGAAAATATATTTATAAATGAAATAAATAAACGAAAAATTTTGAGTAAAACAATCGCTTAGAAAACAGGCTTCTTTTTTTTCTGAAGTTGTTTTCTTTTTTTAGTATCAAATTGTCGACATTGCTTCGGAAGGATACAGAGTTAAAACGGGTTTAACTGTTATGAACATTGTAAGCCAAAAACAAAAATCAAATTCCCTTCCGATGACTTATGTCCAGTCTGTGTACGTCTAATTAGGCACTGCATTGGCAACGGATTTTGAAGATCCTGACGCTCAGGTCCTAAACGGGTGGGTTACATTACATTACATGATTATTGCTTTAGGTCCAGCGGACTCTTCCGAGCCAAATCAGGACCAGACAACCCCTGATCCGCATCAAAGATCTGCTGAAACAACCCTAGTGGTAAAACTGAAAGCTATCTACCAGCCAGTCACTTTACAATAAAGACATCCCACGCAGGGGACGCTGAGGCTGTACTCTAATTTCTCGAACCCCCGTTTACAAAAACAAAATAGAAAACAAACATCATTATAAATTATCAACAAAACACATACATATAAAATGCATACATTGCTAAATAATAACGTCATAGGAAGCCCTAGTGACCACCTGGTGGCAGAAAGCGTCCAATATTCCCAAGCTGATCCAATAGACCTCATACACAAATAAGGGGTCTTGTCCCGGAAGAGTTTTCAAGAAAAAAGATAGGTGACTGGTCTAGTGAAGAAGAAGATACAGTAGTATAGCAGATTGATAGAACAGAGCAGGAATGAGAAAGAGCAAATGAGAATGACAGCGACAGTGGGAATTTAAAGCACTACATTTCCAGAAAGTGGGGATACTTTTTATACTGAAACCCCCGGCACCCAAAGGGGGAAAACGGGTGGGTGCCAGAAACATCAATAAACCCAGCGTGCGCTATAGATCCTGTTTTCCCCTCTCTACCCGTTTCTCCAACCCGTTTGTTCTGCAGGGTGCTGCTCTTGGGACTGCCGCGGTTTTGCTTACAATGCGGCCAGAATTTTGTCCCGTTTTACGGATGACGAACGCAGTCTCGCTCCCTCACCCACCCCCACACGACTTTCTATCACTATCTCCCACCCTCCCCACCTATACTCCCCTTTACCCTCCCAATCCAAGACCTACTGTTATAAACATTACATTACACGGTTATTGCTTTAGGTCCAGCGGACCAGCTGTATAAGCGAAGGGTGAATAACCTATTATATATATATATATATATATATATATATATATATATATATATATATATATATATATATATATATATAAAGAGAGAGAGAGAGAGAGAGAGAGAGAGAGAGAGAGAGAGAGAGAGAGAGAGAGAGAGAGAGAGAGAGAGATTTGAAATGGTAAATTTTAAATATAAACCCTACTAGGGAAAATTACATCCATAGCGTTGCGAGTCATCTCTTCTTCTCCTTTTTTTTCTTCTCTTCCTTCTTCTCATTCTTCTTCTTTTTCTTCTCCTTCTTCTTCTTCTTCTTCTTCTTCTTCTTCTTCTTCTTCTTCTTCTTCTTCTTCTTCTTCTTCTTTGTTGTCGTCGTCATCGTGAGAACAATACAATGAAGAGAGAGAGAGAGAGAGAGAGAGAGAGAGAGAGAGAGAGAGAGAGATTTAAAATTGTAAATTTTAAATATAAACCCTACTAGGGAAAAGTACATCCATAGCGTTGCGAGTCATCTCTTCTTCTCCTTTTTTTTCTTCTCTTCCTTCTTCTCATTCTTCTTCTTTTTCTTCTCCTTCTTCTTCTTCTTCTTCTTCTTCTTCTTCTTCTTCTTCTTCTTCTTCTTCTTTGTTGTCGTCGTCATCGTGAGAACAATACAATGAAAAGAGAGAGAGAGAGAGAGAGAGAGAGAGAGAGAGAGAGAGATTTAAAATTGTAAATTTTAAATATAAACCCTACTAGGGAAAAGTACATCCATAGCGTTGCGAGTCATCTCTTCTTCTCCTTTTTTTTCTTCTCTTCCTTCTTCTCATTCTTCTTCTTTTTCTTCTCCTTCTTCTTCTTCTTCTTCTTCTTCTTCTTCTTCTTCTTCTTCTTCTTCTTCTTCTTCTTCTTCTTCTTCTTCTTCTTCTTCTTCTTCTTCTTCTTCTTCGTTGTCGTCGTCATCGTCAGAACAATACAAAGAAAGGGAAAGCGGAGATTTGCGAAGGGGGGAATAGGACGATCTTGAATGAATAACACTTGAAGATTCTTTGTCAAACACGTCGTCAGCTTAGCGTGCGATCGCAAAACGCGAGCATCACTTAGAAGTTTGGAGAACGTGGTTAAGAAAGAAAATAAGCTGGGGGAGAGCCTCGTACCTCTCAACCTGACAATGAAGACCTACGCAGGTGCAACCCCAGGTGTTTCGTTGTGATAGAGATAAGATTTCAACGAAAGATATCATCCTTATGATCGGGCTTCATGTGGTAAGGACTTTTCTTTTAAGCGTTGAAGATGCATGCCAGAGATTCACCAAGCTGTACTGTTTTGCCTCAAAGACAGATGAAGTTGCTTTGCCGGTGGAAATATATTAAGAATCATGTTGGAAACAATTGCATATATGCAAAACAGAAGAAAAGACCGTGTCAGTCCTGTTCATAAACAGCTTTAATCGCCTGCAGTGAAACAGAGGATTAAGAGAACACAAGTTTTTTCTCTGTCTATATATCTGGCTTTCTGTCTGTCTTTCTGTTTATCTCTTTTTTCTGTCTGACTTTGTGCCTTTGACTTTGTCTCTGTACCTCTCTCTCTCTCTCTCTGAAATCTTGAAATCTCTCTCTAAATCTCTCTCTCTCTCTCTCTCTCTCTCTCTCTCTCTCTCTCTCTCTCTCTCTCTCTCCCAAGCCTAAAGCCCATGCCACACGAGGGTCAAATCTACTGGACTTGACGCGAATCGGAGCAATTTTCGACTTCGAAGTCGGAATTTCATTTTGACTTGAATCGCGCAGTGCCACACGAAAGTCGCACATCGAGTCAAACTTGAGGGTTATTGGTCTTGAAGTTTTGCTGTACGTGTGTTGTGATCACGTGATTCGTATTCTGCTTCTCATTGGCCAAAAGGTCCGAATCACACAATCGAGATTCGCGGAATTAGAACATGTTGAAAGTCGGCAATCGGAGCCAATTCAAAGAATCTGGATTCGCGATGCACAGGGTGCCACACGACAATCAAGGGATTTTGTCGTGATTTCATGAATTGGATTCAAGATTTGACGCTCGTGTGGCATGACCATAAGCGTAGTATAGTTAGGCGTGGCTAGTTAGAGGGCGGGCATTGTGTAATCACTTCGTGTAAACTCTACCTCGGATTTAGTGTGTTAAACATCTTTGACATGTTCAAGATCGACAGTACAGATGCAATGAAGCACAAGGGTAGGGGTTTAGACCAAAAGGGGCGTGAGGGAACGGGTAGGAGTGAGGGTGGTCTAATATTTACAGGCGGTTTATTATGCTGTGCTACGCTACGATATCTAAATAAACGCTGAGGTCCTATAGTGAAGAAATGTGCGGTGGAATGTTTGCTGTCATACAACACTCAGATACCCCATGCAGCCTCTGATCTCTGTTCTAGTTCCTATAGTCTTTGCCATTAAAGGTAGGGTATTAAAAACAGATAATGTCGATGGTCAACACTACCACAGACTTGCTGGTTTTTCAAGTGTGTGTGTGGATGTGTGTGTGTGTGATATGTATGTGTGTGTTGTATGTGTTTGTGTATGTTTATGTGCGTATGTGTTTATTTGTAGGTGCGTGCGTGTGGTAGTTGAAAGTTGAAAATGTGTAATCGGTTAAGGGTTTTAGGCATTTCCTAATCTTACAACCTGTCCCTATAAATTAAACTTTAACAATAACAGTAACTATGATGCTAATAATGTAAATTAAAAAAACAACAATGAATACATCAAACTATTCGCATCTACTCTGTCTCACACTCATATTCCCGCTCTTAACAAAAAAAAACACTTGATCATTATCTAGATTAAAGAACTGAAAATGTTTGTTTGAAATGAATACAGTGTACCATAATGTTTTGCTTTTCGGAGAGAGAGAGACAGACAGACAGACAGACAGAGAGTCGTACAGATACAGAGACAAAGAAAGAGACAGGGACAGACAGACAAAGAGATAAAAAGAGACATACAGACAGAGAGGGAGAGAGAGAGATCACACAAACACACACACAGAGCAACACGCAAATACAGAGCAACACAAACACACACACACACATTCACACACACACAAACACATACATATACTGACACAGACATGCACGCTTGCTGTGTTAGAATACACTGTCAGACCCTGGACATTTCGTGACAGATCTCATCCTTGATTTTCAGAGGACGAGGGAGCAGCATTCTTCTAGGACATCGAAGAATGAGCAAAACGGAAAGATCTATCTTGGCCGTTTAGTAATTATAGCACGGATTAGAAACCTTTGTCTTTGAAACACCTCTTTTATTCCCTGGGTTAGTTAGTTAGTTAGTTAGTCATTGCTTACAGGGTCCAGCGCAAAGAGGCGAATCAGGACCACAAAATCAAGACCACAACCTCGCTGAAAGAGGACTCACCCCTAATCCGCATAAGAGATCTGCCGAAACAACCTCACTGGTAACACTGAAGGTAATCCACCAGCGGTCACTTTACAATAAAGACATCCCACGCAGGGGACGCTGAGGCTGTACTCTAATTTATCGAACCCCCGTTTACACAAACAAAACAGAATACAAACATCATTATAAAATATCAACAAAACACATACATATAAAATGCCTACATTGCTAAATAATAACATCATAGGAAGCCCCAGTGACCACTTGGCAGAAAGCGTCCAATATTCCCAAGCTGATCCAACAGACCTCACACACAAATGAGGAGTTTTGTCCCGGAAGAGTTTTCAAGAAAAAAGGTAGGTGACTGGTCTAGCGAAGAAGAAGATAAGATAATAGATTGACAGAACAGAGTAGGAATAAGAAAGCACTAAATTTGTAGAAAGTGGGGATACTATATATACTGAAACCACCGGCATCCCTACGGCGGGATATTCCCTGGGTTGGTTATCCAGGTTTGCCCTATCGCCAAAGGGTAGTTAGTTATTCATTGCTTACAGGGTCTAGCGGACTGCAAAGAGCCGAATCCGGACCACAAAGAGCCGAATCCGGACCACAAACTCAAGACCACAACTTCGCTGAAAGAGGACTCAGCCCTGATCCGCATAAAAGATCTGCCGAAACAACCCTAGTGGTAACACTGAAGGCACTCCACCAGCCGGTCACTGTATAATAAAGGCAGGGGACGCTGAGATTATACTCTAATTTATCGAACCCCCGTTTACAAAAACAAAATGGAATACAAACATCATTATAAAATATCAACAAAAGACACATACAAAATGCCTACATTGCTAAATAATAATATCAAAGGAAGCGTTCAATATTCCCAAGCTGATCCATCAGACCTTACACACAAATGAGTTTTGTCCCGGAAGAGTTTTCAAGAAAAAAGGTAGGTGACTGGTCTAGCGAAGAAGAAGATAGTATAGTAGATTGATTGAACAAATTAGGAATGAGCAATAACAAAGGAAAAAAACACGGCGACAGTGGGAATTTAAAGCACTAAATTTCCAGAAAGTGGGACAACTATTTATACAGAAACCCCGGCACCTCCACGGGAGGGGGGGGGGGGGGGGGAAAGGTGGATCCCAAATGGCGGGTATGGAAGTTAAACTTCCATTTCATTGGATCGAGTCTTTGTCTATCTTGCCAACTTAAAATTTTACCCTAGCTATTTGAACACTATCCAAGCTTTGATGACTTGCGTCTTTAGTTGAACGCTCAAATCCAATCCGTCTTCAAAGCAATTGTAATTTTGAGGTTAGTGCTGATCATTTTTAGTTGAATAAGGAGTTACTATAAGAAACAGTCCCAAAAGAATTGTGTGGGGCTTATTGAAGCATATACCATTACAGATGTTTATTCGAGCGTGGACGCTCCCTTCATGCCGCCTACTATTTATTCCGGTAGACTCAACAGCTGTTTATAGTGACGGCCCTTCATTAAACTACAGATAACTAACATTTTGTCTGTTTGAATGAAAAGGTTTAGTCTTTTGTTCTATCGTGTTTTTTTTTGTACTGATAGGCCTACTGTAATAAAAAGCAAAGAAGAGTTTTATTATAGTATAGTTTAGGATAGCAAGGGCGGATCAGCAGGTTCACGCGGGAGGGTGCACTTTTTTTTTTTTTTTTTTTTGGGGGGGGGGGGGGGGGGTTAGAGAGAAGTTTTTGTATCTTACCTCAGATTCATAGCAAAGAACAGTTATTCTTTCAAAACAACAGTTTATGGGAAAAACGCCCTGACATACATGTGTTACACTTTCTTTTGTTGTTGAGTTGCTACCTAATTGTACTTAGATCAAGCTGTTGCTATAACTGCTGTAAATATACATTTTAGGAATAAACAGGATTAGAATAATATTAACAAGAATAAACGACAAATAAAATAAATTATAAATATCTTTATCTCTATCCCTATCATCATTATCAAACAAAATATGTACATACCACTTCAGTGTGAGGTAGGTCACAAAATGGTTCAGCACAATATAAAATGTCTTTTCACAAAATAGAAATACTCCTAAAAACTGGTAACTAACACTAATGCTGTGCAACAACGCTAGGCTGTTGCTTCTTTGACGTCTATCTAAATAAAGAGTGACACAATATAAAATGAACTCTTCTACATAGAGCTGGAATGAGAGGAGTGTAATTAAACGAAATAAGCAGAGGTATTCTCGCCCAATTTCCGGTCTTGTCATCATGCGCTAATCATTGACACTGTGCTTGTTTAGTCTACAGGCTGGACAGTCCCCGCTTCTATCAACAATGAGCCCAGCGCACAAGGAAATAAATGTTTTACATTGAAAATAAACCTCTTACATAAACGCAAAATGCAAGCGGCATATGACGTTTTAGCGGATGTTACACGTCATAATTGACCGGCGTTCTTTGAAGTTGAGCTGTTACATGTCTAACATGTGTAAGCCGATTGGTGAGTGTGAGTAAACGAAAGAAGAAAGGAGGGAGGGGGTTGGGGTAACAGGAGATTGAGGCGTGAAGAGGGCAGGGATTGATATGGGAAAGAAAATAGGAGAGAATGCATTATTATTATTATTATTATTATTATTATTATTATTATTATTATTATTATTATTATTATTATTATTTATCATTCTTATATAGCGCTTTTTCAGCATCTTTGAGGTAAATGACGATTATTATTATTATTATTATTATTATTATTATTATTATTATTATTATTATTGTATCACTTTGGTGGAAAGACTTTAAATAAATTATTATTGTATCACTTTGGTGGAAAGACTTTAAATACATTAAACAACTTCTTCTTCTTCTTCTTCTTCTTCTTCTTCTTATTATTATTATTATTATTATTACTGTCCTTTATTATTATTATTATTATTATTATTATTATTATTATTGTCCTCTATTCTTCTTCTTCTTCTTCTTCTTCTTTTTATTATTATTATTATTATTATTATTATTATTATTATTATTATTATTATTATTATTATTATTATTATTATTATCATTATGCTGCTGCTTCTGCTGCTGATGATGATTAGCATGATTATTAACATGATGATTATTATGAATATTATGGATATTCTGAATATTCTTCTTCCTCTTCTTTTTCTCCTTCCTCTTCTTTCTTCTTCTTCTTTTCCTTCTTCTTCTTCTTCTTTTTTTTTTTTTTTTTTTTTTGGTCGGTGGGGGGGTGCACGTGCACCCGGTGCACCCCCCCCAGATCCGCCCCTGGATAGTTTAGGATAGGATAGTACAGTATAGTACAGTACAGTACAGTATAGTGCTAATGGTGTCGTAGGCCATTGGCCTTTTGTCGCCGAATGAATCAATGAACATTGAGGTTTAACGTCTACACCCACCATTGGCGATATGGCAGACGAGATTAACCATCCCAGGGAACAAGGGGTAGGGACCTAAATCAACACTGAACCACCAGAGCAATCATACTGCTAAACTAGACAGTAAAAAACGGCCACTTTTTATTTCGCGCACCACAGGATTCGATCCTGGGTCATCGGTGTGCAAGGCGGGCGCTCTACCACTTGAACTACGGCGTTGGGCCCTCGAGATAGACGTGGGTTAATGAACACACTTAATTACTTGTTACTCTGGCAGGCTCTAGGCTTTCGGGCATCAATTGTCGAATGATTTTTCCCTACCAGAGGGATGTATGGTAAGGGAATCTTCACCCGAGTCAGTGGACTGAGTCTGGAGTACACATTGTGTTAGACAACAACGTATCTAGACCATTTCTAAATGCATTTGTGACCAACTGTGACAACATCCCTCTGCAGACTGTTCCGTGTGTTAGTAGTTCTGGTAGTGAAAAAGTGCTGGTCTAAACTAGTTTAAATAGTCTTTTTTGTTGTTAATTTATATTCATCCCTCAAACATGTGGCGTAAATGCAAGTCGCTGTTAGAAGACGGAAAAGGAAAATTAATCGAATTGCATTCTTCACCAACAACGAAGTCCGACAGACCATCACACAAGCCATTGGACAACACGATGCCATGCTCACAGAGCTAAAGAAACGGAAACTTTTATGGTATGGAAACGTCACCAGAGCATCAGACCTTGCAAAGAATGTTATTCTTCAGATAGAGTACGCTGGTTATACGATCATCTGTGATACCCCAACGACCTTCGAGTTACGGAATAGGATAGGATAGGATAGAATAGGATAGGATAGGATAGGATAGAATAGGATAGGATAGGATAGGATAGGATTCTAAAAATTTTAGAGACTGCATCCAATACCATTCTTGAAGTGAGGTATGGAACCGGAGTATACGGAGAAAACCCTCGGTGACCTGAGAGTCTTGTATCTAAGTCACACAAGTTCCTCCCGTGCGGTGTTCGAACCCGCGACCTTCCGCATGGGAAACCAGCTCACTGTCAACTGATCTAACCTGGCCACCTTTTAATCTAGTGTGGTTTATATGTCCTGTAGTATTCCGCCTTCGATCTCGCTTTCAAATCCATCCATATATCAATCGATCAATAAATGAATCAATAAACAATCTGGAATTCATTTCTGGAGAACCTCATCTTGATGCTATTAAATCACAAGTATATCAACTAACAAGTTAGTATCTCTCTTCTATGTCTCTATCGACGTGCGCGTACAACCGGTTGCTTCCCTTTACATGCTTTTCGCTCCATAGAGCGTCATCGGCCTGAAATAACTTTTTAGAAACTTCAAAACCCAGGGGAATTATGGGTAGGGAAATGCTTTTCTGAAATGACGTGGGCCAAATCCTTCTTTAGTTTCTTTGCTGAGCAAAGGCAATCTCCTAGGTATGAAGCACTTCGTCCATTATAACTCCATCGCTGATAATACTGCTGACAAGTTTCTGCCTTTGTTCACTACCAGAAATATGCAGTTCCTCTCCCAACTTTCGTTTCATTTCAGCGAGAACAGATTTCCCAGAATTCTCTATTCTATTTTTAGGTTTGGGATATTCCCGTCTCAGCTTGTGGCTAAAACCAATGGCAACGGGACCACCGCACGTCGACTTGGGGGAATACGAGATACTAGCTTGTTAGTTGATATACTTGTGATTAAATATAATGCATTTCGTTTTCTTGTTACAATGATAACGCTTCGTGACCTTAGCTTGTTTCAATCGAGTACATTGCATGTTGTGTTGCAAGAGAGCAAGACATCTCTTTCTCGATCTCTTTTTTTTTTCTTACAAGACCCTTTTTTGAAGGATGTAAGACACCATACAGATAAAAGATCGACATTCGAGCGTATGGATCTCAATCGGGGTTGAGCTCAGTCGTTTAGGGCGTTAGACGAATCGCAGCCTGCATCAAATTTTCATCTTATGGCGGTTTGGATATCCAAACCTCTTTGAGGATTTGTGAGTCGGGGAATCTGTATAGGAGGCAGAAAAAAAGGGCTAAAATAATTAAATTTTAATTTAATTTAATTATTTTTTGACCACCTCTCACCCCTCCCCCCCCCTGTGGATGTGCCGGGGTTTCAGTATAAATAGTATCCCCACTTTCTGGAAATTTAATGCTTTAAATTCCCACTGTCACTGTCTTTCTCCTTTGTTCTTTCTTATTTCTATTCTGTTCTATCAATCTACTAAACTATCTTCTTCTTCGCTAGACCAGTCACCTACCTTTTCTTTTGAAAACTCTTCTGGGACAAAAGTCCTCATTTGTGTGTGAGGTCTGTTGGATCAGCTTGCAAATATTGGACGTATTGTAAAGTGACTGGCTGGTGGATGTCCTCCAGTGTTACCACTAGGGTTTGTTTCGGCAGATCTTTTATGCGGATCAGGGTTGAGTCCTCTTTCAACGAAGTTGTGGTCTTGATTTTGTGGTCCTGATTCGGCTCATTGCCCTCCGCTGGACCCTGTAAGCAATGAGTAACTAACTAAATATTTTTGTTTTTGTTTTTGTATGTGTGGCGGGTTAGTGCGCGAAGCAAGAGCATGGCCTTTATAGTCGCTGTACACCATAAAACTACATTAAGCTTACTATACATTGCCGAAGATTAATTTAAAAAAAACACAACAACAACCAAACAAACAAACAAAAAACAACAACCAAGGAACGGTAACTCGGACCAAACAAGCAAACAAACAAAAACTAGGAACGTTAACTCGGTTTACCCAGTCAAGATTTCCCTCCACCCCCCTACCCCCGTCAAACGTTGACAGTATCACCACTGCCTTATATATTTTGAAGGTAAGGTAATAGCAGTCTTTTCTGGAATATTGCTTTCCTCCATTTATTTCTAAGTTTTTTTCAAGGTGCACTACTGTTTATCATTGGACAAAAAGGAACGACTGACTTCTCCGTCCGTCCGTCCCTATTGTGATAGTCATCTCACGGTACTTAAACCGTCGCACATCATAATCATCACGATCAACATAAATGCATCCACCTGTTCCTAGCCCCTGTGTAACGAAATGATAGTCCTTGTGCATACAACGACAGTTTGCTATTGGGTACTTCTGCTCACAATAGCAACCGATTCCAAAAGCTGGTTCTGTGGCATTCTTCGGGCGTAGTAAAGTGACCAAGTTACCGTGACTACCCCACCTTGTAATGACGGACTGGTGGTCAGTGTATCCTGCCGGACAATGTTATTATCTGTCATCAGGGCTTGACCAGCCCAAATCACAGGCTTTCGCGAACAGGGGATTTCGGTCTTTTTTTTTGTTAGTGTCCAGAGAGCGATTTCGGTCATTTTTTGTTAGTGTCCAGAGAGCGTGACAGTTTACTAGGGGCTTAACATGCAGTTATTAGCAATTTCACGGTTCTGCCTTTCTTACCGGAATGACTGATGGACGGTACAGCGTCGGGATTACCCTTTCAATTTTCAGCTCAACGACAATGCTGAAGCTTTAGTATACAGAAGCGACTACTATTCATTCCAAAAATGGTTGGAAGAATGTGAAAGCAGACCTTCACCAATACCACCCCACCCTCTCCACCCCCCAATTCCAGACTTGATAGACAGTAGCGACAATAACTTGACCTGCTAAAGACAAGGGTTTGACTCCATCGCACATGCGACAGAGTTTCACCAATACAAGTAAATTCTATTATAATTCCAATTTTATTCTATTCTGTTGTATTCTAATTTTATTCTAATAAAATTATTCAATTCTAATTCTTATTCTAATTTTATTCTAATTCTTAGTCTAATTCCATTACAATTCTTATTCAACTTCTTATTCTAATTCTGTTTCTATTCTCATTCTTATTTTAATTTTAGTCTACTTCCATTCTATTCTAATTCTATTCTAATTCCTAATTCTCATGGTTATTCTAATTCTATTCTAAATCTAATTGTAGTTAATTCTAATTCTTTTTACAATTCTAATTCTAATCCTATTCTATTCTCTTCTATTGTATCAACCGCAGCGTTATGCTAAAGAACACCCATGTCAATCGGTCCTAAATATAAAAAAAAGTAATGAAGGAGGAACATTACATTACATTACATGATTATTGCTTTAGGTCCAGCGGACTCTTCCGAGCCAAATCAGGACCGGACAACCCCTGATCCGCATCAAAGATCTGCTGAAACAACCCTAGTGGTAAAACTGAAAGCTCTCCACCAGCCAGTCACTTTACAATAAAGACATCACACGCAGGGGACGCTGAGGCTGTACTCTAATTTATCGAACCCCCGTTTACAAAAACAAAATAGAATACAAACATCATTATAAATTATAAACAAAACACATACATATTAAATGCCTACATTGCTAAATAATAACATCATAGGTTGTTGTTGTTGTTGTATCAAATTTTATTCATCAGATTAACATAAGTTGTACATCATAGGAAGCCCTAGTGACCACCTGGCAGAAAGCGTCCAATATTCCCAAGCTGATCCAACAGACCTCATACACAAATAAGGAGTCTTGTCCCGGAAGAGTTTTCAAGAAAAAAGGTAGGGGACTGGTCTAGCGAAGAAGAAGATAGTATAGCAGATTGATAGAACAGAGCAGGAATGAGAAAGAGCAAATGAGAAAGACAGCGACAGTGGGAATTTAAAGCACTAAATTTCCAGAAAGTGGGGATACTATTTATACTGAAACCCCCGGCACCCCAACGGGGGGGGGGGGGGGGGGGGGCAGGGGGAACAGGGTAAAGTGAGGTTCTTTTTACGTTGCTGGGACAGCAAAAGCATACAGTCATCTTCCTAAGAATATAAATACTGTTATAAATTATAATAGTCATAATACTGCTTAGAGATATGGTATAAAAGAAAGTTGTTGGGGCAGCAAACAAAAACGAATAAGCCATAAAAGTCATCTTCATCAGAATAGAAATACTGCTATAAATTATAATAGCTGTAATATACTGAATAGAGATGGTATTAGGAAGAACGCTGACGACGGAAGTTGTAAGGGATCGGGAACGTACTGTAGGTATAAATCCCAAAACTGGAATAGATAATGTGTCTGAATTGGTCGTAGCAGGAGCTGGAGCGTGCTGTTTTGCCGGCCGTGCCTTTCAAGGTCACCACAAGATGGATCTCCTAGGCTGTAAGCGCAAGATGTTAAGGCCATTTTCAAAAGAAGACCCGGTCTTAATGGCCGTAACAGGAGCCAACGGCATGCTGTTTTCCAGACCTATCAAGCTTGAGAAGATAATTGGCGATCACTCGCCGCCGTAAAATCGGACATAAATGTCACGCTTCCATCAAGACCTCATGCTAGCATCTGCGGTCTTTTTGTTAATGTAAGCCTTACCTATCCGCCGGAAAAAAAAAGAACAAAAAAAAAATTAGAAGAGGACGCCATCTATTCACAACTATATAATAATAATATATATATATTTTTTAAACGAAGGAGTCGAGGGAGATGTTTCGTTTCACAAAGTGATGAGAGCTAGTGCGGATACGAGAACACAGTCGGCGATCTTTCTTGTTCTTGTTCTTTTCGTTCTTCTTGTTGTTCTTCTTCTCCTTTTTCTTTTTCTCTACTTCTTCTACTTCTTCTTCTTCTTCTTCTCCTTCTCTAGTTCTTCTTCTTCTTCTTCTTCTTCTTCTTCTTCTTCTTCTCCTCTAGTTCTTCTTCTTCTTCTCCTTCTCTAGTTCTTCTTCTTCTTCTCTAGTTCTTCTTCTTCTTCTTCTTCTTCTTCTTCTTCTTCTTCTTCTTCTTCTTCTTCTTCTCTAGTTCTTCTTCTTCTTCTTCTTCTTCTTCTTCTTCTTCTTCTTCTTCTTCTTCTTCTTCTTCTTCTTCTTCTTCTTCTCCTTCTCTAGTTCTTCTTCTTCTTCTTCTTCTTCTTCTTCTTCTTCTTCTTCTTCTTCTTCTTCTTTTTCTTCTTCTTCTTCTCCTTCTCTAGTTCTTCTTCTTCTCCTTCTCTAGTTCTTCTTCTTCTTGTTGCTATTGTTGTTTTTGCTGCCGCTGTTATTGTTTTTGTTGTTGTTGTTCTTCTTCTCCTCTTCCTCCTCCTCCTTTTTCTTCTCCTCCTCCTCCTTCTTCATCTTCTTCTTCCTCTTCACTTACTGCCGCTTTCGTCATATTGAAGATTCTGTAGATTTAAAAAAAAATCCGACGCAGCACAAAAACAATGGATTCAATTAATTAAATAATTAAAGAATTAATAAATTCTTATCAATCTTATAATTTATCAAACAAACATTAACTTTCCCTTACATTAGTTAGTTAATCATTCATTGATTACAGGGTTCAGCGGACTGCAAAGAACTGAATTAGGACCACAAAATCAAGACCACAACTTCGCTGAAAGAGGACTCACCCCTGATCCGCATAAAAGATCTGCCTAAACAACCCTAGTGGCAACATTGAATGCACTCCACCAGCCAGTAACTTAACAATAAAGACATCCCACGCAGAACGCTGAGGTTACACTCTAATTTATCGAACCCCCGGTTGCAAAAACAAAATAGAATACAAACATCATTATAAAATATCAACAAAACACATACATATAAAATGTCTACATTACCAAATAATAACAACATAGGGAGCCCCAGTGGCCATTTGGCAGAAAGCGTTCAATATTCACAAACTGATCCAACAGACCTCACAACAAATGAAAAGTTTTGTCTCAGAAGAGTTTTCAAGAAAAAGGTAGGTGACTGGTCTAGCGAAGAAGAAGATAGTACAGTAGATTGATAGAACAGAGTAGGAATGAGAAAGAACAAAGGAGAAAGACAGTGACAGTGGGAATTTAAAGCACTAAATTTCCAGAAAGTGGGGATACTATTTATACTGAAACCTCCGGCACCCCCACGTGGGGGGGAGGGGTTTCCCTTACATTAATGTAAAGTAAATCTTTCACTCAAAGAAAACATAATTATGGCGCCCTCAAATATTCAACAAAACCATCTAGACCCCGAACACAACTTAAGAACAAAATAATTATTAATATTGACAGGCAAAGACTATCACACGTGCATAAGTACAGCGAGTCGGCAATACGGGTCCTTCTCTCGCGATTAAACGAGCCTACGGTTAAACACTAACTACCAACAATGAATAACACGGAAATAAATATTTTCTTACCCCAAACGGACCTGTGATAGGACTCGTCCCTGGTTACGAGTTACCAAAGTCTTTTGACCATACAGCTGCTTCAGGTCAAGATACTCCCACGAGGGTACATTCCTCCATGTGTGGTCAAACTTCTGCTACAAACCTGCACACCCAAACTGTTTTCCCTTCTTCTCAGTCTTCTTCACAAATTGAGAAGAATATGAGGAATGAAAACCCTCCAGAATCTGCCAGGCTAGCCAACCACAATGGGAGTTCACTCTAAATCTTGGCCAATTAAACTCTTCCCGCACGTGCAATGTATTACAATTATTCTATAATCGCTATTTTCACACAGTAGGACCTACAAACAACATAGAGCCGTGGCAGGCGATCATACGAATATAAATACACCACCCGTTCTTTATCCAACCTTGCAACAGTCTAGCTTACGACTGGCGTTCAAATCCACTTGTCCGCGGCAGTCTGATACAACTGCTCCTCAATATTTGAAGCTATGCACCGTATTGAGGGATTGGCCTTGGACTCTGATGTCCGTGTTGATGCCATTGGTGTTGTTGGTCATCATTTTGGTCTTCTCTGCACTTATTTCCTTTCCAAAGGCTCTGGAGATGGTGTCAAGCCTCTGTACCAGCTGTTCAAGTTCTTGTTCCTCTCCAGCCAATCCATCAATGTCATTAGCAAAACGGAGGCTATAGATTGCTCTACTCTTAAGCTGACTGTGCCTTCGAGATATGCAAGGGCATCTGACATGATACGCTCCAGGAAGATGCTGAAGAGTCTTGGAGAGAGTAGGCATCCTTGACGCACACCGATTGTTGTTCTGAACAAGTTCTCGATGGCGCTGTTGTGTAGAACTGCACTTGTAGCTGTGTCATACAGGCTTTTGTTGACTTCAATAATGTTAGGTCTGATGTAGTACACTCTCATGATTGCCCAAACAGCTGCATGCCAGACTCGGTCAAATGCTTTCTTGAAGTCTACAAACACATGATATAGATGTTGTTAGTGTTGTAGGTATTTCTCGCAGATTATTATGAGGTTGAAAATCTGCTCAGTGGTACTTCACCCTGCCTTGAATCCTGCTTGTTCTTCAGCTATAATTTATTCAGTTTGGGGTTTCAACCTGTTGAGTATTTTTTTTTTTCAGGAGGACTTTGCTGGAATGGCTGATGAGACTGATGGTCCGATAGTTTTTACACGCCTGAAGGTTACCCTTTTTGGGAAGAGAGATGACAAGCGACTGGGTCCATGGTGTCGGCCGCTCTCCACTCTGCCAGATCGTGTTACAGATAGTGATGAAAACGTCAATCATCGCTTCTCCTCCTGCTTGAAGCAATTTTGCGGGTATGTATTTCACTCCCGCTGACTTCCCCCTCTTCAGCGATTGCACGTGTCATTTATAATGTGCAATAATGACATGCTCACACACACACACAAAACACACAAACAACAGTCTAAAAACACCGTTGTTACGACTTCCATAAAAGGTCACATACGTTCTTTTTTAAAAAACTAACCCTTAACCTAACCCTAACAAAGCCCTAACGGAATACTTTTTGAAGTCAAAATAACGGGGCCGTCAAAAAAAAACAAACAAGAGTAAAAAGTATTTGTAACAATAACGGGACTTCTACATCGCCACACACACACACCCACACACCCACACACGCACACGCGCGCTCTCACACAATGGTCGGGCTTACAGGTAAACAACCAATACACATAAACACACAAGTGCAGTGCAACTACATGCGACAATTTAGACACATAATAAAACCCACGTTTCCGTTTAAAAAACAAAGACTTGAAATTTACAAAAAAAAACCACGTAATAGCATAAAGTGATAAAGAAATACATTGATTTGTATCAATAGAAAGGAAATGTCGTACGTCAGCAGATCCTGTCGTACGTCACAGATCCACATCCATCCATCCATCTTCCTTTTACCTCATCCTGCACAACCTGTTAGTTGTTCATTGCTTACAGGGTCCAGAGGACTGCAAGGAGCCGAATCAGGACCACAAAATCAAGACAACTTGGCTGAAAGAGGACTCACCCCTGATCCGCATAAAAGATCTGCTGAAACAACCCCAGTGGTAAGTCTAAAGGTACTCCACCAGCCGGTCACTGTACAATAAAGGCATCCCACGAAGGGGACGCTGAGGCTATACTCTAATTTATCGAACCCCCGTTTACAAAAACAAAATAGAATACAAACATCATTATTAAATCTCAACAAAACACATACGTATAAAATGCCTACATTGATAAATAATAATATCATAGGAAGCCCTAGTGACCATTTGGCAGAAAGCGTCCAATATTCCCAAGCTGATGCAACAGACCTCACACATAAATGAGGAGTTTAGATAGAACAAAGTAGGAATGAGAAAGAACAAATGAGAAAGACAGCGACAGTGGGAATTTAAAGCACTATATTTCCAAAAAGTGGGGATACTATTGAAACAGAAATCCCCGGCACACCCACGGGGGACCTGCACCACCAACCGCACATCATACTTGAAACGGGTGTGAGGTAGCATTTCCTCTCTTCTTCTTCTTCTTTCTCTCGCCACAGCGACTCAACCAAAGCTTTTCAGATTTTGAGGTTAGGTCAGCCAGGCTAGCTATAAAGAGCTTCGTTGCATCAAGTTTTATTCATAAGATTAACATAAGTTGTAGCTTCGCCGATGCTTCCTTTCACTGCAGGCAAGCTATAAATAGCCCGCAGCATGTAAACTGCGGATGCACTGAACAGTGCAGCTCACATAAAAATTGAGCTGGTGTGTCGCTCCGAAGAATCAACTTTTGCATTTTCAGCGGTTTTTTGTGTGTTTGTTTTTCAACCTTGGCAGGAAATTTTTTTATGTACCTGCCAACGGCGTTTGGGGTCAATTCAGTGGACATGATGGAACACTACATTTAGTAATCAAACTGTACATGTCAGGAGTGGACCCTTGGCGCAGTGGATTAGCTGCCGGTTTCTTATGCCGAAGGTGGAGGGTTCGATTCCCGCAAGGGGCGAACTTATGCGATTTAGGTACGAGACCATTGAGGACACCGAGGGTTTTCTCTGGGTACTCCAGTTTCATCCCTCTCTTCAATAATGGTATTGGATGCAGTCAATCTAAAAATGTCAACATTAAAAATTGAATTTCCTCTCCGTCTTCTAATACCGATCTCCCTGCCTTTACACCATATGTTTGAGTGATAGACGTGTGTTTGTTGTATCTGTAGGAGTGTCTGTAACATGTGTGTTGGTTATAGGTCGTCGCGCTTAGATTCTGATTTAGGAATAAGACGCGTATAGCATCCAGTATGTATGTATGTAGGTGTCTAGGTATGTATGTATGTATATGTGTATGTATGTATGTATGTATGTATGTGACGGTGGGTCTGTTGTTGCTGGGCTCTGCACAATGGAATGCTATTACCCACTCGTCTATCGTCTGCGGGGATCGGCTAGTGTTATCACCCTATGACTAATCTTATTACATTTATAATTTTAGCTCGGTCTGTGTGCGGATAGGGTTTTAGAGATAGGGAGAAAATGGTAAAAGGTTCACTGGCACACTATAGCTCTCACACGGCTAAGAAACATAGGTAGTCCAGCCACTTGTTAACAGTAAATATCACACATTTATTTCCTCTACTCTATACATACTTCTCTAAACACTCTATTAACTTAAATGTCCAAATTCACTTCGACTAGTTCGCTCCTTGATGGGTCTATGCTGCTACTGTTCTTGATATTATTTTGCTTCTGTCTCATCATTTGGCTATTTGTTCTGGTTTGCCTAAAGTTTGTTTTCAGAAGTGGACTACCGCACAGTCCTTCTAGATCAGTGTTAGTGCAATTCTTCTTGCACTTAGCTGATGGGTTGAGGTGTGGTGATGGTGTCTCCTCCTTGGTTGTTGGCTCTCGGGCTATCGTAGCTCAGTGCTAGATGCTCCACTCCAGGCCGAATGTCAGGGTTGACTCTTAATGGTCTATTTCCTGCCTTGGACCAACTAGCCTGGTCGTCTGCAAAACATAAGACGAGTTTCTGCAACGCCTTGGTTTAAAACGGGTGTGCAGAACATCTCGCTGATGGCCGAAACAGCCCTCAGTTGAGACCGCATCCACTTATACAAACAAGGGACGAACAATCTTCTATGTCCGTGATCTACTGCGATCTCCAACATAATTCATATACATATACATATCATGGCTAAACTAAACACATGGAGAAGTAATTAACAATATACACATTCTCCGGTACAGCCACTGGTCTGCAATAATACACATAGGAGAAACAACAGTTGGACAGTAGAGGTTACCTCGTGGTGCCGAAACCGGTTGCGTGTCCGCCACGTGGTCACACTAAGTTTTACAAACATTCACAATGATAAAACATGGCAAAGCTTCACAAACATAATCCAACAATAATATCAATAATTCGCGATGAAACAAAAGCTAGATCATTTACCTTTTTGACAATGTCAGGCTGTGTGTTACGTTGAAACGCGCATGATGGTGCGTGTGAAATGCGCACGATATTATGTGTGAAGCGCGCGCGATAGATCTGTTCGTTTTATTTTGCAAAGCATGCAGTAGTAGAGTGTATTTACCTTTGATTTGAGTTTGCATTGTTGTTAGGAGAGGCTTTGTATAACGTTGATAATTTTCGTTAGTCGATATTATTGGAGAATTCTCTAGATTTGCGTGTTTACGGTTGATCGAAGATTCCCGATAAATGTAGATGTGTGAGAACATTCCTGGAATGTGAAGAAAGATGTATGACGTAAGACTGTGATGACGAAGTTTATAGCGATTGGTTAAATTGCGTCAAACTCGATTGTTCCAAGGTGTTCTGGAGAAGAGAAAGGCTATATATGTGCCGCACTGTTTCAAAAAGGAGAGTGTGTTGTTGATTGTGAGTTGGAAAGTAAAAAGTTGAGAGTGGAAAAGCGATTGTATGCAGTTGTTGATGTGTGCTGAATAAAAATGGAAAACTTCATACGACGACTCCTGACTTGTTGACGATTGGACGGGTTGCGTGGATAAACGAATCTAAGTTACACCTATCAGGATTTCAAGCATCGGGGCTGAATCAAATACTGATAGAAAAACACCTACAACATCGAATTAGTGTAACACTGTGGCTATACTGCAATGAATGATTTTCACCCGTCACCTGCTTTAGTCTTTCTGAGAGAGATTTTTCCACGTGTCCGTCTCGAGTGAGCGTTAGACAAAGAATGACTACCTAGCCTTGTGGTCAGCCAAAGCCCGCGAAAATCTCGTGAGATCTGAGCGCCGTCTGTCGGGGGGTGGTGGCTATACGTCAGCGGGATGAGGTTACTGCCTACCTGAGCGAGCGTTAGCTTACACATGCTTAGCACACAACTGACTTGTGTCGTCTGCTAGGCAGCGACTTTACGTTACACAGGCCAAAGCAGTCTGAACTATTTAAGGCGAGAAGCCTTAGAGCAGGGTCTAAATAGCCTCTAGTAACAATGCATGTATGTATGTAAGCCTATGTATGTTTGTATGTATGTATTATTATTAATATTATTATTATTATTATTATTATTATTATTATTATTATTATTATTATTATTATTATTATTATTATTATTATTATTATTATTATTACCCAAATCATCTAGCAATACATACCGTATTTAGTCGGTTTCAAATGTTCCAATGGTTACTGTGGTAATAATTATAGTTTTAAAAATTGAATTGTTCCTACATAGAGAATTTTAAAAGTTCAATGATCTTTTCTCTTATTCCTTAAATCCCCTGGGTGGTGGAGATTGAGTTGGGGGGTGGGTGGAGATAGTATCTAATAAAGATTATATCAAAAGACGCTTTCGTGCAACTCCAATTCCACCTTTAACTACCTAACGCCCCGTGTTTGACACCAAAGTAGTGTCGCTCTATACTTATTGCGCCAAATAAAAGTTGAAGTTTTAGGGTTTCACCATTAAAAACGGGCTG
>JBAHVR010000132.1:92500-95000 GCA_036898135.1 Oncomelania hupensis
GTGGATCACACCTGAACTTTTGGATCTGTGTGATAAACGAAGAGAGTTAAAAAAGAAAAAGAACACCTCACAGGGAGCTGATGTCTACCGAAAAATCAACAATGACATCCGAAAAGGCATGCGCACAGCAAAGGAGAACTGGATAGAAGATCAATGCCAGGAAATAGAGAACAATCTGAACAAGAACAACAGCAAGAAGGCCTACCAGACTGTGAAGCGGCTGACAAGTGTTAAACAGCCCAAAGTCTCCACTATCCAAAGCAAGTCTGGCATTTGCCTTACAGAAGAACAAGAAGTCTTGGACAGATGGACAGAGTACTGCTCTGACCTTTACAACCATACACCAAATGGAGACCCATCAGTTCTAGCATGTCCCGAGAGCAGAGAAGAAGAAGAAATCCTCCCAATTCTCCGGGAAGAAGTTGAGGCAGCAGTGCAATCGCTGAAGAAAGGGAAGTCAGCGGGAGTGGACAACATACCAGCGGAACTGCTACAAGCAGGAGGAGAAGCGATGACTGATGCTCTCACCATTATCTGTAACAAGATCTGGCAGAGTGGGGAATGGCCTACACCATGGACCCAGTCGCTTGTCATCACTCTTCCCAAAAAAGGTAACCTTCAGGAGTGTGAAAATTACCGCACCATCAGCCTCATCAGCCATCCCAGCAAGGTCCTCCTGAAAATAATACTCAACAGGTTGAAACCACAAGCTGAACAAATCATAGCTGAAGAACAAGCAGGATTCATGGCAGGGCGAAGTACCACTGAACAGATTTTCAACCTCAGAATAATCTGTGAGAAATACCTACAGCACCAACAACATCTATATCATGTGTTCATAGACTTCAAGAAGGCATTTGACCGAGTCTGGCATGCAGCTCTATGGGCAACCATGAAAGTGTACAACATCAGCCCTAAAATTATAGAAGTCATCAAAAGCCTGCATGACAAGGCTACCAGTGCAGTCCTCCATAACAGCGTCATCGGGAACTGGTTCAGAACAACAATCGGTGTGCGTCAAGGATGCCTACTCTCCCCAACACTCTTCAACATCTTCCTAGAGCGCATCATGTCAGATGCTCTTGCAGATCACGAAGGCACAGTCAGCATAGGGGGCAGAGCAATCTCCAATCTTCGTTTTGCGGATGATATTGATGGATTGGCTGGAGAGGAACAAGAACTTGAACAGCTTGTACAGAGGCTTGACACCACCTCCAGAGCTTATGGAATGGAAATAAGTGCAGAGAAGACCAAAATGATGACCAACAACACCAATGGCATCAACACGGACATCAAAGTACAAGGCCAATCCCTCAACACAGTGCACAGCTTCAAATATTTAGGAGCCATTGTGTCAGACAATGGGTCTCGACAGGAAGTCCTCTCCAGGATCGCACAAACAACTGCTGCCCTGACAAGGTTGAAGCCCATTTGGAAAGACAGAACCATCAGTCTACATTCCAAAGTAAGACTGCTGCGCTCTCTGGTCATCTCCATCTTCCTATATGCTTGCGAAGCATGGACCCTCACAGCAGATCTCCAACGAAGAATACAAAGCATGGAGATGAGGTGCTACAGAAGACTTCTGTGCATTTCCTATACCCAACACATCACCAACGTTGAAGTCCGACAGACCATCACACAAGCCATTGGACAACACGATGACCTGCTCACAGTGGTGAAGAAACGGAAACTCCGATGGTATGGCCACGTCACCAGATCATCAGGCCTTGCAAAGACCATTCTGCAAGGCACAGTGCAAGGAGGTAGAAGAAGGGGGAGACCGAAAAAGAGGTGGGAGGACAACATTCGAGAATGGACTGGTTTGACACTGAGCGAAGCCATGAGGGCTGCTGAGGACAGAGAAAGATGGAGTATGCTGGTTAAGCGATCATCTGTGGTGCCCCTACGACCTTCGGGTTATGGGACAGGACAGGACAGGATTATTATTATTATTATTATTATTATTATTATTATTATTATTATTATTATTATTATTATTATTATTATTATTATTATAAGCTTTCAAGAGTCTGTTACAACCGACAAACCGCAACACTACAGCGTACAAAAGGGCAGCGGACACTGGTCAACACTAAGAGGCCGCCGCCAGAGCCATCTTCAACCAGGCTTAAATTGGGGGACTGTCTCAGGAGCCACTCTGAAAGTTTCCAGAAGCATGGGAGCGGCGCGCGTTTGTGCATTCCTGAGCGCCGAGAGGTCATCTTGAACTGAACTGAACTGAACTGACCTGAATTGTTGTGTAAACAATGAGAAGCCGAATAAGCAACACGATTCTCCTTGTGAATATTTATGAGGGCAATAAAAGATTCTGTATTCTGTATTCCACTCCTGCTGGATTCATTGTTGTCACGTGTTTGACAGTGGCACTGTTTCCCTTGCACTTTATATGTGTGTATGTATGTCTTCAATGTATGTATGTATGTATGTATGTATGTATGTATGTATGTATGTATGTATGTATGTATGTATGTATGTA
>JBAHVR010000132.1:97500-125000 GCA_036898135.1 Oncomelania hupensis
GTGCCGAAGTGATCTATTTGTGTTACGGATTAGGCAGCACCATGAAAAGTCATTCCGTGCACTTCATTAGCATTGATGGTGCTTGCGGACAAGCGAACAGGGACCGCAGACCTCTCTTCCCCAACTCCCCTCCCCCTCTCCTATTTTTCGCCAGTCTTTGCTTTCGTGGAGATTAGTGGGAGATGGGGAGAGGATGGGAAATGGGGAGATGGTGGGGTATGGGAGAAGGGAGAGGTAGAAATGGGGAGCGGGATAACATTCATTATTCTGTATCTTTGGAAAGCATCAACGTTGACACTTTACAGGGAATTTATTCGAACATGTCAAGATCTTACTTTGCCTTTCTTTCTTTCTTTCTTTCTTTCTTTCTTTCTTTCTTTCTTTCTTTCTTTGTATCTTTCTTTCTTTCTTTCTTTCTTTCTTTCTTTCTTTCTTTCTTTCTTTCTTTCGTTTTTTTATTTCGTTCGTTATCGTTCTTTCTTATTTCTTTTTCTTCTTTCTTTTTCTTTTTTTCTTTCTTTCTTTTTCTTTTCTTTTCATTTTATACTGGATTGGATGTGCTTTTTTTGTTGTTTCAAACTAACCTCAAACTCCTATCTTATATATTTTGGTTTTTGTTTTTTTTTTGTGATTATATTTCTTTTCTGTGTTTCTGTCTTTACGTTTTTTTTTTTTTTTATTTTTTCCTTTTTTATGGCAGTTTACGAAACCTTTCCTGTTTTAAAATAAATGAATACGCGAGAAAAAAAACGATAAAAATTTTACACACAAAAAGATTGATGATCACAGCAACAAAAGCAAAAATGGAAAGCTTATTAAAAAAAAAACTGAGCTTTATTTTGCAACAAATGACAACCTCCGCTCTCTCTCTCTATTTTTTCTCTCTCTCTAAAATACACATATACACGCACATACACACGCAGTTCACGAAACCTATCGTTTGTTTGTGATCATACAATGAATTCACAAAGAAAACGTATGTTCGCATAAATGAAGTAACAACACAAAAAGCTGATGATCACAGCGTTAACAAAAGCAAAAATGAAGTATTAAAAAAAAAATACTGAGCTAATAACACCAATTTTTTTTTCTCTCTCTAAATACACAAAATACCATCCATACAATCACGCAACCTATCGTTCCAATGTTAAAACAATACATTTCACAAATAAACGACCTATTTTTTTGTTTTTTTCTCCATGAAGTAACTTAACTACATTAAATACCATTGATGATAATAATAACACTAATTTGTTTTCTCCATGAAGTAACTTAAACTACATTAAATACCATTGATGATAATAATAACACTAATTTGTTTTCTCCATGAAGTAACTTAAACTACATTAAATACCATTGATGATAATAATAACACTAATTTGTTTTCTCCATGAAGTAACTTAACTACATTACATACCATTGATGATAATAATAACATTAATTTATTTTCTCCATGAACTTAACCACATTAAATACCATTGATGATAATAATAACACTAATTTGTTTTCTCCATTAAGTAACTTAACTACATTAAATACCATTGATGATAATAATAACATTAATTTATTTTCTCCATGAACTTAACCACATTAAATACCCTTGATGATAATAATAACACTAATTTGTTTTCTCCATTAAGTAACTTAAACTACATTAAATACCATTGATGATAATAATAACACTAATTTGTTTTCTCCACGAAGTAACTTAACTACATTAAATACCATTGAGGATAATAACAACAGTATTGTATTGTATGTATGTAAGCCTATGTATCAGTTTATAGTCCCCTCTCTTCCCGATAAGGATTTTCAGAGAGGAGACTCGTAATAACAACACTTATTTTCTCCATGAAGTAACTTAACTACATTAAATACCATTGATGATAATAAGAACACTAATTTGTTTTCTCCATGAAGTAACTTAAACTACATTAAATACCATTGATAATAATAAGAACACTAATTTATTTTCTCCATGAAGTAACTTCCTATCCTATCCTATCCTGTCCCATAACCCGAAGGTCGTAGGGGCACCACAGATGATCGCTTAACCAGCATACTCCATCTTTCTCTGTACTCAGCAGCCCTCATGGCTTCGCTCAGTGTCAAACCAGTCCATTCTCGAATGTTGTCCTCCCACCTCTTTTTCGGTCTCCCCCTTCTTCTACCTCCTTGCACTGTGCCTTGCAGAATGGTCTTTGCAAGGCCTGATGATCTGGTGACGTGGCCATACCTAACTTAACTACATTAAATACCATTGATGATAATAATAACATTAATTTATTTTCTCCACGAAGTAACTTAACTACATTAAATACCATTGATGATAATAACAACACTAATTTATTTTCTCCATGAAGTAACTTAACTACATTAAATACCATTGATGATAATAATAACACTAATTTATTTTCTCCACGAAGTAACTTAACTACATTAAATACCATTGATGATAATAATAACATTAATGTATTTTCTCCACGAAGTAACTTAACTACATTAAAAACCGTTGATGATAATAATAACATTAATTTATTTTTTCCATGAAGTAACTTAACTAGATTAAATACCATTGATGATAATAACAACACTAATTTATTTTCTCCATGAAGTAACTTAACTACATTAAATACCATTGATGATAATAACAACACTAATTTAATTTCTCCATGAAGTAACTTAACTACATTAACTACCATTGATTATAATAACATTAATTTATTTTCTCCACGAAGTAACTGTTACGTTGAAACGCGAACGAAAGTATGTCGGAAGCGTGTACGATAGATCTAATCGTTTCGACTTGCAAAGTATTCAATAATGGAGTTTATTTACCTTTGATTTGAGTTTGCATTGTTGTTAGGAGTGGTTTTGTATAACGTTGATAATTTTTGTTGGTCGATATTGTTGTAGAATCTTCTGGATCTGTTTGTTTACCATCGATCGAAGTTTCTTGATGGTCGTAGATAATGGAGAACATTCTTTTGGCAGGAAGAGAGAAGTATGACGTAAGTCAGTGATGACGATCTTTAGTTCGATTGGTGGCAGTACGTCATTTCTACCATGTACCCAATTGTTCCAGAAAAGAGAGAGGTTATTTAATCGTGTGCCGAGTTGCTGTTGAGAGATAGTAAAGTTGTTGATAGTGATTTGGAAAGTTGCTGTGAAAGTTGTTGAGTTGAATTGAGAATTGTATGCAGTTGTTGGTGTGTGCTGAATAAAAGTGGAAACTTCATACGTCGACTTTGTGACTTGTATGCTGCTTGAGCAGGCTGTGTGAATAAACGAATCTGAGTTACACAACTATCAGGAATTCAAGCATCGGGGCTGAATCAGATACTGATAGAAAACACCAACATCAAACGGAGTGTAACATTTTGGGGGCCAAGCCGCGATTCACGCCATAGCCAAGGGTTCAACTGCTACAACAAGCGAGTCAACGTTACGAGAGGCAGTCATCGAGGGTAGCCGCCAACGAGTTGCGTCGAGAGGGGCCAACATACTGGGACTACATCACCGATAGGTTCGGGTTGACTGCAAGGGCGTGTAGTCGCCGAAGAGTTGCTTCGTGAGCGAACAACAGAGCGGGACTACGTAGCTGCCGCAGGACTACGTCGAGAGACAGTCTCGGAGCTACATCGCCAGTGTTACAGAGAGCGACGTGCGGACGTCGAGTCTACTTCAGCACAGGAGCGTGTACATCAACACCAGCGTGGTGCAGCGTCGCTGTCACGAAGAAAGGGATTTGGGGGAAGGGGGTAAGCTCTTAATCTCTAGCGCTGTGTTATCTCCTTTGATAGATCAACGTGCGATGACATTCCAGAGACTAAAGCAAGGCCAAATTAATAAGTGATAAACAGAGTAAAGACGAGATGGAAAGTAAAGGTACTAGTTAAGAAATACACAGTCAAAGGCCAGTCAGGGAAATTGCGATTTCTGTAACTATCTACTTTTAATAATTTGAAAAGGGAGAGTCCCGGTCAAATTGTTCTGGGGTGATTCATCGGCGTGGCGTCTCTAATACTGAGTAGTCTGGTGATATTGGGGAAAGTCAATCTTATGGGTACTAGAGCTATCGTAGACTGATCACATCATCGGGTGAAAAAGTATCTGTATGGGGGCCAGAGTTTCTGTGGTAATCTGGCGAGTGGGGGGTTTCTCAGGCTTAGGCACTTAGCTGGGGACTGCAGTGCGGCGGGTTGTCCAGGATCCTCTGGATGGCTTGCCAGTGGTGGTGCAAGATGCTGTTCAGTGGTCACGCGAAGATGACTCACTGACCACGAGTGCAAGTAGTGTTGTCTTTGTTGTGGCACAGGCGTTGAACTTGGCTTACGTTGCTAGTCAGTTCAGAAATAGCGAAGTCCCAAATCACGCGTCTCATTGACCTCCCGGGTTGTCGGGGGCCTGCAGCGGGTCAGAGATTGGGAGATGATTCCAGTCCGGGGCGATGCGTCCGGCACAGGAACCCGTCTGCAACGTGTACAGACGCTGTATCAGCTGGGGATAGGGATAATGCGAATTCTGGGCCTGTGGTTATAGTCACCCTTATCAGAATTCAAATTGGCTTGACCGGTCATGAGTGGAGCCGGTGCAAATACCAACAGTCAAACAATGCTACTAGATTTACGGGGGCAAAGTGGAGGTTATTGGCAGCCACTAGCAAAAATACATTCGGCGCATTGGATGGGTTTGGCAACAGGGCAAATCTTTATACATTTGGGAAGCATGGTGGAAGGTAATAATAAGGGTACAGGACAAATGGGATATAGGTCTGGGCTGTACTTGGGATTCTAATCTATATGGAGGGGTTGGCATGGCATGGAATATCATACATGGGGTAACGGAGTAGACAAGCATAAATTCAAACATGGCATGAGATATATACGAGGTAGAAAGTATGTGCAAGGGAGAAAATACGAGTCATAGCAATACAGCAAGGCAAAATTATAAACATGAACATACATACTGACAGGACGCATGAACATGATGGCGAGCGATAGGTGATGGGGTTGCTATATGACAAGGAGTAAATTCCCTCTCTTACCTTGGTTTAAGACGGGTGGAAGCACAAGGATACTGACGAAACTCAGGGGTCGCTCGGTGATGGCGGCGTGGATTCGCAGGTTGTGGCTTCGAGGTAGGGAAGTTAGCATCTGACACTAAGTCTTGGTCAGTAGCAGACTTTAAGCAGGGCGCCCTCGGGGGCGGGGCTTAAGAGACTGTGCGAGCTTGCTAGGTAGAGATGGCTGGTCAAGAGGAATGACGGCAGGTCTGAGGCTATCGTCGCTGGCTGTGCGGGGTTGGTCGAATGGTTGCGGCCAGGCCTCAGGGATGCAATTGTCCGCCTCGTCACAGTCGCATACGACGAGGACAGCGGGGCCTGCGTCAGCGAAAGCGACTAGTGACAAGCATCAGCGCTACTGCAGAAAGCGTGCTGTTCTAGAACAGTCTAGAAAGGTACAGCACAGTCAAGAACTTTCCAGAAAAAGAACTCTACAGTCAAGAACTTTCTAGAAAAAGAACTTTCCAGAAAAGAACATTCCAGAAAAGAACTTTCCAGAAGCATCAAGATGGCTGACTTCTGGCAGAAAGGGGTTGAACTAAATCTAAAAGGCAAACAGCTGACGGAGTACGTCAAGTCTCAAGAGAGAATATGGCGCGAAGAAAGAGAAAGAGAATTAGAAGAGAAGCGTCTAGAAAAGGAAGAGCAGCGTCGCCGCGAAGAACGAGAATTAGAAGAGCAGCGTCGCCGTGAAGAAATAGAATTAGAAGAGCAGCGTCGCCGAGAAGAAAGAGAAGAGCGGCGTCAAGAAAGAGAAGAGCAGCGGCAAGAAAGAGAAGCTGAGCGTCAGCACCAAATAGAGTTGGCGCGTATCCAAAACAATCAGCATGCGCCACAAGTCACCAACGACCATACGGCTCCAAAATTGCCAGCTTTCGTCGACGGGAAGGACCAGATTGACAGTTATCTGGCGAGATTCGAAAGGTTCGCTGAAAGCTCTAACTGGCAACCTCAAGATTGGGCAATTCGACTGAGTGCACTTCTGACGGGGCAAGCTCTCGAAGTTTACACCAGACTGTCGAACGATGACGCCAAAAACTACGACGTCTTGAAAGAGGCCCTATTGCAGTGCTACAACTTTACGGAGAAGGGCTACCGTAAACGCTTCCGTGAATGCCGGCCTAAGTCAGACGAGACGCCAAAGCAGTTTGTGGAGCGCCTGTCGTCATATCTACACAAGTGGGTGGAGTTATCAGGCGAAATGAAGTCTTACGACAGTCTCCATGACCTGATCGTGAAGGAACAATTTCTCAATGCCTGTCACAAGGACCTAGCGACCCACTTAGAAGAACAAAAGCTGCAGACGCTTAAAGATGTGACTGAGGCTGCTGAAAGATATCTCATCGCTCATGGGAAAACCCTGGGGCCACCCAGCGCGACGAAACATTTTCAGAAGACTGGAAACCATGTGAACCAGATCCAGGGAAGCCAGACGAGCCAGAGACAGACAGATTCCACGCCTCCTCCCAGGGAAGGGCATTCAAGAGGCTGTTTCACTTGCAACGCTACAGACCACAGAGCAGCTAACTGTCCTCAAAACAAAAGTAGCGGACAGCGGAGCAGTACGGACAATGCAGCGGCGGGCAACCGACAGAGACGTTTCTCCAATCAACGGCAAACCAGTAGATCTGACCATCAAGTGTGCGGCGGGAGCGTCATTCTTCCGAGTGAGACCGAGCGCGCAGCTACTCCCGCGGACGTGCAAGAGTGCATAACCGATGGCCAACTTCTCCTTGCCAACGGGAAATCCATCCCCGTCGTCGCCAGCGCAGCTGTGACCGTCCAGAACATGCCTGTTTCCAAGGGACGCGTCGGAAATCATGAAGTGACTGTTTTAAGAGACTCTGGCTGCAGTGGGGTCATCATCAGAGAAGACCTAATCGCTAAAGAACAGTTCACTGGCGATTCAAAATGGACACTTATGGCCGACAGCAAATGTGTGAAAGCGCCAGTTGCAAAAATTCATGTCAACACCCCTTTCTACATAGGCGAAGTCGAAGCGGTTTGCCTGAAGAAGCCGCTGTATGATTTGATGATCGGGAATATCGACGGCGCGAGACGACCCGACGACCCCGATCCAGAGTGGAGTCCTGCCTCAACTCAACACGTCGAAGTTGTGGAGGAGGATCCATTGCCATTTCCCGATGGAGACCTTACAGAGCTGCTACGGGACAATGTGGTTACTCCGGCTCAGCCCTGCCGACCAGAGATCGTCGGTGCCGTTACAACCAGGGCCCAGGCCAAGAGAGACAAGACGTCTACGCCACTGAAGGTCGCCGACAACTCCAAAGCTGCCATCGTGGACAGAGATAAGCTGATCCAGCTCCAGGAAGCTGATAGCACTTTAAACAAGTACAGGAACCGCCAAGATCACGTGACCAAACGCAGTGGCACGGTCTATTTTGAGGTGAAGGCCAAGATCCTGTACAGAATCTTCCAGCACCCGAGGGTCAACGGAGGTAAACCACTACGTCAAGTACTGGTACCATTACCCCTAAGGCGCCAGGTGATGGAAGTAGCGCATGACTCAATCATGGGAGGTCACCTAGGCATCAAGAAGACGTCGGATAGAATCCAGGCGGTGTTCTACTGGCCAGGACTTCATGCGGACGTCAGCCGTTTTTGCCGATCATGTGACATTTGCCAGAAGACCATACCTCGAGGAAGGGTCCCTAAAGTGCCTATGCAGAGAATGCCTTTGATCGACCGACCTTTCAAGAGGGTGGCCTTAGACTTAATCGGCGAAATAAGACCTCCGAGTGAAGAAGGTCATCGGTGGGTACTGACTTTAGTGGACTATGCGACTCGGTACCCAGAAGCAGTGCCACTGAAGAAGATTGACACTGAAACTGTAGCAGAGGCACTGGTGGACATGTTCAGTAGACTTGGAGTGCCTGAAGAAATTCTGACAGACCTCGGGACACAGTTCGTCTCTGACTGTATGAAGGAGGTCAACAGACTGCTGAGCATCCGGCATTTGACTACGACACCCTACCATCCAATGTGCAACGGGCTTGTCGAAAAGTTCAATGCTACGCTGAAGTCCACCCTGAAGAAACTGTGCAGCGAGCAGCCCAGACAATGGCATCGTTACATCAACGCCTTACTGTTCGCCTACAGAGAAGTGCCGCAGGAGTCCACCGGCTTTTCTCCGTTCGAGCTGCTGTACGGAAGAACCATCCGAGGGCCGATGCACATCCTAAAAGAACTGTGGACGAAAGAAGTAGATACCCCAGAGGTGAAGAACAGCTACCAGTACGTGTTTGAGCTACGGGAGAAGCTGGAGCAGACTCTCGAGATAGCCAGAGAAAACCTGAAGAAGTCCCAAGACTGTGGAAAGCACTACTACGATCGTAGGGCTGTGAACAGGAAGTTCAAACCTGGCAACAAAGTGCTGGTGCTGCTACCTACTGATCACAATAAGTTGCTGATGCAGTGGAAAGGCCCGTACGAAGTGGAGACCGTGGTGGGGATCAACGACTACAAGGTGAAGGTCGGTCAGCATTCCAAGATATACCACGCCAACCTCCTTAAGCTGTACGTGGAAAGGCCATCAGAGACCGTGCATGCAGCAACAGCAGCTGTGACCGACGACAGCTTTGACAGCGAAGAACTGTTGGAACTGGGCGACTTCCACAGCAAAGAAGGCATCGATGACGTTAAGCTAGGACCAAGCTTGACGGAAGGTCAAAAGTTGGAGCTCAAGGACCTTATGGGCGAGTTTCCCCATAACTTCAATGATGTCCCAGGCTCTACGACTTTAGTCGAACATGAAGTCCACACCCAGACCTGGAAGGAGCATCTGCAGACCTCGAGGGAGCTGTTCCACCGTCCCGCAGAAGCCAACCTGACCGTGAGACCCAGCGAATGCATTCTGGGAGCTGACAACGTCGACTGCGTCGGACATCCGACGGAAGAAAAAGACAACGGAGGATGCACTGACTCCAGGAAAGCCCACGTGATCGTCGTCTTTGACCCTGGGCCGATGACGACCGCAACTGACGAAGGCGTCGTTTCCTTGCGGTTGAAAGAACATTGACTGTGTGGAGAACATTGGCAATATCTAAAAAGACTTGCAGATGAGAAACTTTGACTCTGTGTGAATGAACTGTGAACATTGACATTATCCAGGCAGATTTGAAGATGAAAACCATTGACTCTGTGTAGATAAGCTGAGCGCAATTACAGTATTCAGGAAGTCTTAAATTAGTTTCAATTGAGGACTTTGTTTGTGCATTACGTGTCAACGTTGTTGAAAGAAATTGGGTAAATTTCTTCTTGAGTGGGGGGTTATGTTACGTTGAAACGCGAACGAAAGTATGTCGGAAGCGTGTACGATAGATCTAATCGTTTCGATTTGCAAAGTATTCAATAATGGAGTTTATTTACCTTTGATTTGAGTTTGCATTGTTGTTAGGAGTGGTTTTGTATAACGTTGATAATTTTTGTTGGTCGATATTGTTGTAGAATCTTCTGGATCTGTTTGTTTACCATCGATCGAAGTTTCTTGATGGTCGTAGATAATGGAGAACATTCTTTTGGCAGGAAGAGAGAAGTATGACGTAAGTCAGTGATGACGATCTTTAGTTCGATTGGTGGCAGTACGTCATTTCTACCATGTACCCAATTGTTCCAGAAAAGAGAGAGGTTATTTAATCGTGTGCCGAGTTGCTGTTGAGAGATAGTAAAGTTGTTGATAGTGATTTGGAAAGTTGCTGTGAAAGTTGTTGAGTTGAATTGAGAATTGTATGCAGTTGTTGGTGTGTGCTGAATAAAAGTGGAAACTTCATACGTCGACTTTGTGACTTGTATGCTGCTTGAGCAGGCTGTGTGAATAAACGAATCTGAGTTACACAACTATCAGGAATTCAAGCATCGGGGCTGAATCAGATACTGATAGAAAACACCAACATCAAACGGAGTGTAACAGTAACTTAACTACATTAAATACCGTTGATGATAATAATAACATTAATTTATTTTCTCCATGAAGTAACTTAACTACATTAAATACCATTGATGATAATAATGACACTAGCAATAATAATAAAACTTATAACACAGGTTCGGTGTTGTGCATACCTACATACTACATAAACATAACACACTGGGCACAACAAACAGATAGAAATAGTGCCCTCCCACCCTTTACCTCCGTACCTCCCGGATCCCCCTTCCATTCCCTATATAATACCAAACACAAGGTTTTACTGTTTTTTGTGTTTTTTTTTAAAAAAAGAAGAGAAATGCGCGTGAGACTCTCTGGAAAGCTTGCATACCAAGAATAGAAAAGTGTGACTCATCATCATTCAAACAAAATTTAGAAAACGGTGACTCACTTCTTTAAAAACACTGTGTGACAAGGACAGTCTGAGAAACTGTGGTTCAATCCCATTTATAATAATAATAATAATAATAATAATAATAATAATAATAATAATAATAATAATAATAATAATAATAATAATAATAATAATAATAATAATAATAATAATAGAACAAAATAAAAACATGGCAATGCATTTCCAGACACACACACGCACACACATTATTTATTTATTTATTTATTTATTTTTTTGTTTTTTTTTCATTTATTTATTATAATAGATTTGTGTTCTTTTGCGTTGCTTTACTCACACACACATTCACACACAAAACGGACAGATGGACATTGAGGTTATTTTTGTGCAGCTGTTGTGTCAAACAAATAGACACACAGTCAGAAAGACAGAATGGCAGACAGACTGACTGACTGACATTTGGCTCATTCTGATTCTCGATTACTTCAAAGTATTTCCAGATAAATGCCAATCAAAAAGTGGCCCACTTCTTTTCAAACCTGGCACAGCAAGGACAATTTAAATTAACGTAGCTCATTCCATTTAGTGCCTCACACATACCAAGAACAATGTAGCTAACTCTTCTTCTTCTTCTTCTTCTTCTTCTTCTTCTTCTTCTTCCACCACCACCATCGGTATATTGATTTACGACACAAACGGGATAATTTACCAAACTGGCTGCAACATTCTATTAAAACTCGACCCATACCAAGCGTAATTTACAAACCTGGCTGACACATTCTATTAAAACCCGACATATACCAAGCGTAATTTATAAAAATGGTTGGCACATTCTATTAAAACCCGACATATACCAAGCGCAGTTTACACAATTTGCTGACAAATTCTATTAAAACGCGACAAATACCAAACGTAATTTACACAACTGGCTGACACATTATATGAAAACACGACACTTACCAAGCGTAATTTACAAAACTTGTTGAAACATTCTAATACGACACATACCAAGCATAATTTACAAAACTTGTTGACACATTCTATTAAAACACGACACATACCAAGCGCAGTTTACAAAACTGACTCACTATATAAAGTAATAGCGCATTGCACATACCAAGGACAATTTACATTGGAGCTCACTGTATAAAGTAATAATAACACATACCAAGGAAATTTTTACATCCATGCAATTTAAATCATGGCACATTCCAAGGTAATTTACAAAACTGGCTCACAATAGCAAATAATTATGAATGGCACATATTAAGGACAACTTACAACTGCCTAGTTATGTAAAATATAGCACATGCCAAGGACAATTTACAACTGGCTAACTATGTAAAATATGACATATACCAAGGACAATTTACAACTGCCTAACTATGTACAATATGGCACATACCAAGAACAATTTACAAAACTGGATCACTTTATAAAATAAAAAGAACACATACAAAGGATAATTTACACACTGTCTCGCTGTAAAAACAATAATGGCGCATGGTACACACCAAGGATAATTTATAATCTGGCTCACTTAATAAAATATAACACATACCAAGAAAAATTTACAAACTGACTGTTACGTTGAGACGCGCATGATGGTGCGTGGGAAATGCGCACGATATTATGTGTGACGCGCGCGATAGATCAGATCGTTTTATTTTGCAACGCATGCAGTAATAGAGTGTATTTATCTTTGATTTGATTTTGCGTTGTTATTAGTAGAGGCTTTGTGTAACGTTGGTGTTTTTAGTTGGTCGATATTATTTGAGAATTTTCGAGAATTGGTTGTTTACTATCGATCGAAGCGTATGGATTGTTCTGTTGGTAACCATGGAAGCTTCCATTCCAAATAGGGTTGTGTGACGTGAGACAGTGATGATGAAATTAATTTTGATTGGTTGTGGTGTTTCATGTAGGATATTCTCGTTTGTTCTCGAGTATGTAGAGACTATATAAGTGCCGCACTGTTTCAAAATAAGGTGTGCTGTTGATAGAGAGTGTTGAAAGTAAAAAGTTGAGTTGAGAATTGTATGCAGATGTTGATGTGTGCTGAATAAAAGTGGAAAATTTCATATGAAAACTCAGTGACTTGTATGCTGATTGAACGGGTTACGTGGATAATCGAATCCGAGCTTACACTCATCAGGAGCATTCACGCATTAGGGCTGAATCTACTACTGATTGAAAACACCACCATCAAACGGAGTGTAACACTGACTCACTATATATATATATATATATATATATATATATATATATATATATATATATATATATATATATATATATATATATATATATATATATATATATATATATATATATATATATATATATATATATTTTTTTTTTTTTTTTTAAATCAGTTTATAGTCCCCTCTCTTCCCGATAAGGATTTTCAGAGAGGAGACTACTAATCACTTTTATATAGCGCTTTTCCAGCTCAAGAGCTGCTTAAGGCGCTGGCCGATACAGGATCTAACTCAAACTGCCCGAAGCGCCCATTTGCAACCTTTGGGCGCAATGTCTGGCGTCCAGACGACTGAGCACAATCCTGAGAGAGCGGGGATAAGGAGAAGAGCCCTAGTGCGTGTTGGGTGAACTTGTGTTGTCGGCCCTCACCCGTCAAGAGCATGAGAGTCAGGATCTTTAAAGTTCGTGCGATGGAATGCGTGCGTGCACAGACAAGACCTCGGTTTATACTCTCATCCGAAGGAGTAAATAAAACACATACCAAGGATAATATACAAATTGGCTCATTATATAAAATATAATACATAACAAGGATAATTTACACACTGGCTCACTATAATAATAATAATAATAATAATAATAATAATAATAATAATAATAATAATAATAATAATAATAATAATAATAATAATAATAATAATAATAATAACAATAATAATAATAATAATAAATAACATTTGTATAGCGCAAAACTCACAGAGACTCAGTGTCCATACTCACACATTCATTCACATTTTACAAAACATAACATGTTTACAGTGAGGTTCATCTACAGAAAACAAAACACAAATATTATTTAAAATATTATACATCCAAAACAGATTCCCTATATAAGATAGAAGAAGGGGCAAAATGCAAGTTAAGTTAATCAAAAACTAAGCGAAAAATGTATGTTTTCAGTTATATTTTAAATGCATAAATATCTTCCAAGTTCCTCAGACCGACAGGAAGTGCAATGAAACTGAAATCGCGCTCGCCAACAGTTTTTATGTTTCAAAGCAGAACTTTCAACAGTTATTTTATTTTATTTTTGTGAGGAAGATCGGAGACTGCGGGCTTTCCAATAGCCTGCAAATGAGTTAGAAAGATATGCTGGAAGTGTTCCATTAAAGAACTAGAAACGAACAACAAAAGCGCAGATTTCACACTATGTCGAGCAAAATACGTGTATTAAAAACATATTTGTTTAGTCCGCTGCGTTGTATGCCCTTTCCTTCTGTTATCCCGTCTTCAAATCAAAAAAAGATATCGCACATGTACAAATGGTAATGTGCCAAAACTGGATCATTCCCTATAGTCTATAAAACAATGGCACATACCAGAGAGGACCACTTATTAAAAGAATTCTGGTCCAAGACATATAAAAAATTATGAGTAAATTTATAGAACATCAAGTTTTGAAAAGGTGTAGTTTGCATCTGTTTATAAACAGTATCTGTTAACCATTTTAAACACAAATGTCCTATTTTGGTGCCATTATATAAAGAACGGTATAGCAATGTAAATAATCAAGAATCTGTTGACATTGTCATTTGGTTGCGTAGTCCGGTAATAATAGATATTGCCCGTATAATTTACATGTTCGCAGTTTTGTAGTTATGTTACTTTTTATAGTTATAGTTCAGCTTTAAAGTGTTCGATTTGGTCATACGTGTTTGTACATCCATGCGTAACAATGGTGTCTGTATGGTCTAAAATCACGTATGTGAACAGGATATTAAAATATCTTACTGGTTTGAATTGAAAAAAAAAAACATTTATAAAATTTTAAAAATGCGTTTGCTGTTTGCTCACGTCCCTTTAAGTCGTGCGAGACAGGGGTCAAAGAGTCAGGCTCATCTCCATCATCACTATGCATATAAGAGTTGTATGACAGGCCACAGGCGCCACAATTTCTGTCCCGCTATGGGCCGGCCTGTCAATGATCATGGGAAAAATAAACATGGGCTCTGCGTTCAAGTGCTATTCCTTTCACTTTCGCTCATATCCAATATACACCAATGATTTTTTTTTAAGCACGCGAGGTATGGCGTGGCAGGTCTTAGTGGAGACAGAAAGAGATAGAGAGATAGAGGGAAGGAGGGAGGAAAGGGGTACAGGAGGGACGATAAGAATATTATATGTCCTGTCTTGTTTAGAGAGAGAGAGAGAGAGAGAGAGAGAGAGAGAGAGAGAGAGAGAGAGAGAGAAAGGGAGAGAGAGAGAGAAAGGGAGAGAGAGAGAAAGAGAGAGAGAGAGAAAGGGAGAGAGAGAGAAATAAAAGGAGAGAGAGAGAGAGAGAGAGAGAGAGAGAAAGGGAGAGAGAGAGTGAGTGAGAGAGAGTGAGTGAGAGAGAGAAATGGAGAGAGAGAGAGAGTGAGAGAGGGAGAGAGAGAGAGTGAGTGAGAGAAAGAGAGAGTGAGTGAGAGAGAGAGAGAGAAAGGGAGAGAGAGAGAGGGAGAGAGAGGGAGAGAGAGAAAGGGAGAGAGAGAGAGAGAGAGAGAGAGAGAGAGAGAGAGAGAGAGAGAGAGAGAGAGAGATTTTAGGTAGGAACCTAATCTTACAATCGCTCCTTGCATCAACACACTCACATTCTGCGATTTTAAGTCGTATAATTATGCCAACGACAAGACAAATAATTGTAACTGTGGCCTCGTGGCGCAGTGGATTTGTCGCCGGGTTCCTATGCCGAAGGTCGAGGGTTCGATTCCCGCAAGGGGCGAACGTATGTGACTTAATGTAAGTACGAGACTATTGAGGTCACCGAGGGTTTTCTCCAGGCACTCCGGTTTCCTCCCTCCCTTCAATAATGGTTCTGGACGCAGTCAGTATAAAAATTTCAAAAATAAAAATTCGAGTTTTTTCCCGTCTTCCAATAGCAATGCTCCTGCCTTTACACCCCCTGTTTGAGTGATGGATGTGCATTTGTTGTGTGTGTTTGTGATGGTGGATGAGACAGATGAGCGTGTATGTAAGTACAGATCGCCGCGCTTTGAGACTGATTGATTTGGGGAAAGGCCCGTATACAGCACTCAATATTATTATTATTATTATTATTATTATTATTATTATTATTATTATTATTATTATTATTATTATCACAACACGAAAAAAGACCACAAATAACTAAAAGAACTATTATGCCGCGTACAAAAATCATATATGACAATCTATATTGGTGTTGCTGTTCCACAATACATAACAAACAACCCAATGTATATCACATAATCAGGTGGTACAATTAATTACACATACATTCTAAGACGCATCAATTGCAGTCCATATAATCTGGTAGCACATTGTAAAACGGTTGATAACATTAGTCGTTACGTCATATTAAAGTAATGTTTCCTTAATGTATGTTTGAATGAAGGAAGAGTGGTACGAGATCTCATGTTTAAAGGAAGATAGTTCCAGATTAAGGGTCCTGAGAATGCAAAGCTATTCTTAATCAGGTCCATTAGGGTTCGAGGTAGATATATTTGTTGGATCCATAACGTTCTGTGGCAGCAGTTAATAGATTGCTTAACTAAGTTGGTGCCAGACCATCTTGCACTTGAAACAAGAGGGTCACAATGTTGAACGAAAATTGATGTTAAAAGGACATTAGGTTTGTTGCTTTACGTTTTTCCGATGATGGAAGACTGGGATCATCAATGATAATATTCCCAGAGAGAAAAAGAGAGAGAGAGAGAAACAGACAGATAACCAGACATACAGACAGATAAACAGACAGACAGACAGACAGACAGGGCGAGTAGGGAGAAGGAGAAGAGCGATTCGAATATTATATCTCCTGTCCTGTTTGCCGTCTCAAGTGCTCGTACAATGTTCAATTTCTCAAAGCTGTATGAATAGTAAATGAATTTTAAGCATGACAAGTTTTCTTTCATTGCTGGGAAAAGAGAGAGAGAGGGGGGGGGGGATGGAAAGAGAATAAAGAGAAAGAGAGAGAGACAGAGAAAGAGCCAGAAAGAGAGAGAGATAGACAGACAGAGAGAAATAACCTTTATGTGGTTTCAAGGGTTGGTATGAAGATCATAATGCTAGGACATGTTGCACTTTAAACAAGAGAGTCACAATGTTGAACGAAGTTTGATCTTATAAGGATACTGTAGTAGGATTGCTGTTTTACGGGTTTTCCGATGACGAAAGACTGGGATCCTAAATGATAATCTTCCCAAGCTTTATTTTGGTAAATTGCAGTTCCTCTCTCCAGCCATTGACAAGTTGCCATGTATAAAGTTGCATGTACAAAGTTGCTTTTTTTCAGAGGGCATGTTATATTGGTTTGACAAGAAAAATGTTGTTGTGTGGGGGGGGGGGGAAGGTGAGAGGGGGGAAACTTTGTGTGTGAATAGATGAAATTAATGTTTTGATTAAAAGAATTAGAATTTGATTAGTAGAATTAAAAAATATTGCCCTTAGGTTTGACGCCCAAACGATCGAGTTGTCCTGGGTTATATTACAATTTTGTTAGGTTCTCTCTCTCTATCTATCTCTCTCTCTCTTCCTTTCTTCTCTCTCTCTCTCTCTTCTTTTTCCTCTTCTTCTTCTCTCTCCCTCACTTATGTATTGCTCGCTTTGTTTCACTTAGTATGTTGTTTCACTTGTTTCAATTGTTTCACTTATTGCTGTCTTTTAAATTGATCTGTTTTAACTTGTGTGTTCTGTGTCCCACTGTCGCTGTCTTTCTCATTTGCTCTTTCTCATTCCTGCTCTGTTCTATCAATCTGCTATACTATCATCTTCTTCGCTAGACCAGTCACCTACCTTTTTTCTTGAAAACTCTTCCGGGACAAGACTCCTTGTTTGTGTATGAGGTCTGTTGGATCAGCTTGGGATTATTGGACGCTTTCTGCCAGGTTGTCACTAGGGCTTCCTATGATGTTATTATTTAGCAATGTAGGCATTTTATATGTATGTGTTCTGTTGATAATTTATAATGATGTTTGTATTCTATTTTGTTTTTGTAAACGGGGGTTCGATAAGTTGGGGTGAAGCCTCAGCCGTCCCCTGCGTGAGATGTCTTTATTGTAAAGTGACTGGCTGGTGGAGAGCTTTCGGTTTTACCACTAGGGTTGTTTCAGCAGATCTTTTATGCGTATCGGGGGTTGTCCGGTCCTGATTTGGCTCGGAAGAGTCCGCTGGACCTAAAGCAATAATAATGTAATGTAATGTTCTGTGTACTTGTGTGTGTATTCATGTGTGTGCACGCAGACAAGTTTTTGGAGAAGGACTTTTTAATATCTGAATGCTGCATGATTATTTATAAAACACGGTTTTATAGTTTGATGAGTTGTTGTTGTTGCTATTGTTGTTGTTGTTGTTGTTGTTGAAAAAAATTGAAAGGGAGATGGAGAAAGAAAGACTGACAGAGACAGAGAAACAAACGCACACACATGGAAAGGGGAGATAGAGGGAGAGACAGAGAGGGAGAGACAGAGAGTTTTGGAACTTTGGAACTTTGTCCTGTTATTAGCAAAACCACATATAATTCCAAACATTAAACATGCAAGGCTCATAGCCCCGGGGGCATTTTAGCCAAAGGTAGGGGGGGGGGGAGGGGAAATTACAGCCATTAAAAACAATGAACGGCACAAAAAAGGCTGCTCCATAGGCATCACAAGACAAAAACTCTGAAATGTCAAACACCCGTTTTAAGGTTTACATGTACATTGTTCAATATGGAGAGAAAAGTGTACAACATCGCATGGTTCACAGAAGAAGACTAAATTAATGGAATGCACAATATATAAATAGTAACATAACTCCAACAAAGCGGCTTAAATTTAGCAATCTAGAGAGACAGAGAGAGAGAGAGAGAGAGAGAGAGAGAGAGAGAGAGAGAGAGAGAGAGAGAGAGACATGGAAGGTGTGAAACAAAGAGAGGGACAGACAGAGACACACACAAACACACACACACACACACACACACACACACACACACACACCTACAGAGAATGATCCGATTCTTTAATTTGCCGCAAGAAGGCGAAACACCGTATAAAAAGTCATTATAGAAAATAAATTCTACTCCTGGGAGAAAAAAATATATCTTCAGGTCATCTTCGGGGTCACGCCAAGCGAGCGGTTTTTTCTTTCTTTTAAATACTCGCTATCCTTACCTCTATTGAACCACCATGTTACCCCGTGATGCACCGGGCGGCTTTAGACTATCGTTATTTATTCTTTGATGGTGCATATAAATCTATCAGCGGTCCTCAGTACTTGCTAATGCAGGCCCTCACAGGGCTAAGAAGATTCGAGCCATGGTGACAGCACGATCTATTGTCAGAGGCTAACTTTTCTGCCAAATTTATTTCATTTCATTTTGTTTTCTTTCTTTGTGAGAAGACTGGACGGTGTCAGCCTAAACTAAAGCCTGGTATATAGCGTTCATATAAAAGAAGATAATAAGTTAAAGGGGCCTACATTGACCAAGCACCCATAGACAGATCTTTTAACCTTCACAGCGAATGTTGCCCTTATGAGAAAAAAAATCCCCAAAAAATCTATGTCAAAAGTTTATTTATTTTTTAAATCAATAAATTCCGTAGCATTTATTTATTTATTAATTTATTAGTTTATTAATTAATTAATTAATTAATTTTACTAATAATAACAACCGCTAGCCAACATTCGTGAGCTAAAAATTGCATCTACCAAAACCATTAAGAGATAGAACCTGTAAAAGAAATTGCTCGGTAAGGATTTCGCGCTTTAGGTTGATAAAATAAACTCTACCCTACCCAGACATTATAATAATAATAATAATAATAATAATAATAATAATAATAATAATAATAATAATAATAATAATAATAATAATAATAATAATATATTTTGTATAGCGCAAAGCCAAACTTACGGCTTGCTCTCGCACGAATACACACACATACGCTCGCAAGAATAAATGTTTAAACAAGTTGATCAAACATTATGAGATAAAACAGTTAAACATCTTTAAAAAAACAAAAAAAAAAAAACATCACATCTAACAAGAATAAATTTTGGAACAATATGGTACATTATGATATAAAACACGTTAAACATCGTAAGAAAAAATATCACATCTAAGTATTAAAAGGCATGTTTAAAGACACACATGCACACACACACATACACACACACATACACACACACACACCATTATTCAATCACTCACTCACACACTGATTGTTATGTATCTAAACGTATTTGGTAAACAGGTAAGTTTTAAGGTTCTTTTGGAACACAGTAAGAGTCTGGGAGTGCCGGAGGTTGGAGGGCAGAGAGTTCCAAAGAGTTGGGGCAAACACAGAGAAAGATCTCCTGCCAAAGGACTCCAGCGAATACCTAGGAATTGAGAGGAGAGCCGCATCTTGTGAACGGAGTGATCGAGCAGGTTGGTAGGGGCAGAGAAGTTGTGAAATATAGGAAGAACAGGAATCAGTGTGCAGGCAATGAAAGCAAAGGGAAGCAGCTGTGTAGTCGATACGAACCTTTACAGGCAACGAGTGTAAGGTTTTCAAAGCGGAAGTTGCTCTAAAATGACGAAAGACGAGACGAGCAGCATTGTTCTGAATGCTTTGAAGTCTGGAAAGTTTATTATCAGGAAGGTCGGTCAAAAGTGAGATACTGTAATCAAGTCGAGAAAGAATGAAGGAGACAGCAAGCTTGTTGGTGACATCTGTAGTGAGATACTGGCGTATTTTGTCCAGTCTTCGGATATGGAAATTCAGAGCTTTACATGGACTATTTATCTGCGTCTCCGTTGGCAACAGATGCACACTTAAATTCCGGAAAGTCTTGGAAAATTCAATTTGATGATCTGAAACAGACATTGAGTGAGTTGAGGTCTTTTCGTCATTCATTTTCAGTTTGTTCGTGCTCACCCAGCAGGCTACGGAACTGATTCACAGACATGTCCTTAGCAAGAGCAGGAACCCTTGAAGGAGGAGCAGAATTATGCAACTGAAAATCATCAGCAAAGGATTGATAAAGGTGTTGGAAAGCATTGATCACAGAACTGAGTGGTTAACCCGGTTGAGTGTACATTGTGAGGCCAAGAACTGAGCCTTGTGGCACTCCATACTCCAAGGGCGAGGGAGCGGACCTGACATTGCCCATAATGACAGACTGAGTGCGGCAGGAGAGGTAACAACGAAACCATGCTAAAACCATCCCAGTGCAGCCAAAGCGCTCTTCCAGACGGGCGCACAGAATTCCATGGTCAATGGTGTCGAACGCAGCGGACAGGGCAACATTGTAGCGATAAGATCGATAACCTACTTCTGCAACAAATCATTGGCCGGACGTAGTAGCGCGGTCTCTGTACTGTAGCTTTTTCGGCTGACTGAAAAGCTCCAGCAGGCTATGTGCCTCTAGATGAGGCAAAAGCTGTGCCAGAAAAATGCGCTCAAGAGCCTTAATCAGAAAAGGCAAGTTGAAGACAGGACGATAGCTTTTTTTAGAACTTCAGGATCAAGGCCAGATTTCTTCAAAAGAAGACAGAAGGGAAAATAACCACATGAGAGGGGAGTGTTCATGATAGTTGAAGTGGTAGGAATGACCTCGTCCAGGCACTCAAAGAACAAATTTGTAGGAATAGAAAGAAAAAGCTTCCTCACTTGCTCGTCAGACACTGGTTTGAAAGCACTGAGCGGAGTTCCATGAAACCCCAGCGAGGATGAAGGATTGGCAGATGGAGAGGGAGTCAAGCGTCTTCCTTATGTCAGCAATCTTGCCGTTGAAGTACTCGCTGAACCTCTCCGAAAGACCCTCAGGCGGAATTGATGTGGGGAGCTTCTTGCCGGCGGGCACACCCATGAGCTCACATCACCACTGATGCAGAAAAACTCCCGCGAGCTGGTTGCGTCTCGATACCCTCTCGCTCACGTATGAGGCCTTCGCGTCGCGGATCATACGTTTGACCAGACACACTCTGCAAGTTTGGTGGTTCAATCAGAAATAATGGTCAAAGTTTACAGGGCTGTAAAATTCAATGAACCATTCATCTGGAAAAATCACTCTGCCGGAACCGAAATAGAAAAGTCAAACTTTAATGGTGGGTTTGAGCAACTTTTTTTAATTTTATTTCTTTTAATGTATTTATTTTATTTAATTTAACGTCTATTCACATCTATGATATTAGACAATTCTTGTCGGCCTTTTGGCTAAGATCAAAGTGTAGTTTGACATAACAATGCGAATGTTAAGGTAAACCCGTTTTTGCCAAACGTAAACAAAGCCTTCCAATTGGGGCTTTTTAAAATAGGAATAAGTGGCTCTTGAGATGTGGCGTGCAGATTTTCCTGAAAGTAAGGCAGACGAACTAACAGCAATAAGAACAAAGTAACAGAAGAAAAAAAAAGAGAAATTCACTGAACAAAAAAAAAGAAGGTCAGAACAAAAAAAAACAACCAACAAAAGTAACAGGAAAGAAATTAAAAAAATTATCTCTCTCTCGCTCTCTTTCACACACACACACACAAACACACACACACACGCACACACATAAATGAAATAAATTCACACTGTAGGACACCATTGCATGAGAAACCAATAAAGTCAGTTTATTAAAGCTGCGGCAAGACTTGAAGCAAAAATAACTTGCGATTGATTCTTTTGAATATTAAAATGTTTTTAGTGTGTGCGCACTCGCTTTGTGTGTCGGCGTACTGCGTTTTATTGTTGTTGTTGTTTGTTTGTTTATGTAAAGCCTAAGGGTGGTGAAACTTGAATGAATGAATAAATAAATGAATGAAACTGTATTAAGGGACATAAACATTTCCACACCAAAAGCGCTGATAATCACAGCGCTGGAAAAAAAATTACAAGTACAAATGGAAGACTTAAAACAAGGTAAGCTACAATTATATATATATCTATCTCTCTCTCTCTCTCTCTCTCTCTCTCTCTCTCTCCATCTCTCTCTCTCTCTCGCTTTCTTTCTTTCTTTCTTTCTTTTACACTTGTTATAATTATAATAAACTTCGCTAGCAATTTAAAAAAAAAACAAGGTCTGAGTGTCAAGAATAAAAAAGGAGCGAGAAAATGGAAAGTAATGAATTGTATCCATCCGGTGGATTTAGGCTTTATCTCCTACCCCCCCACCTTCCCCACACCCCACCCCATCCCTCCTCCCCCAAAAATAATAAGGAAAGAAAAGGGTGACAGTATCGGAGCAACCACTGGTTCCTACTGTCTTGCGTGGGTTCAAACCCTCGTTGATCAACAAGTTGAGCGCTAAAATGGTGACACAAGTCAGGTTCTCTGACCTTCCTTACCAGGACATCCAGGCGACCCCTCCCCAGTCCAAGGGGAGAAGCACAATCGTATCAGCAACGTGCAGACTTTACCGTGTACTGTCGTTGGTGTGCAGCAACTTGGTACAGTCGAAGCCTCTTCTTTTTCTTCGTTCTTCTTCTCTTCTTCCTTCAACCCTTCCTTCTTTTCCTTCTTCTTTCTTTCTTCTTCTTGTTCTTCTTGTTGTTCTTCTTCGTTTTGTTGTTGTTGTTGTTGTCTTCTTCTTCTTCTTCTTCTTCTTCTTCTTCTTCTTCTTCTTCTTCTTCTTCTTCTTCTTCTTCTTCTTCTTCTTCTTCTTCTTCTTCTTCTTCTTCTTCTTCTTCTTCTTCATTGAACAAAGCGTTCACTGTTTTTTTTAATCGTGTTTAGTCAAGTCAAGTCAATATATTCTTTATTCCATCAAAAAGGAAAATTTGGTTTGCCACAAGGATACTCACTGTATAAAAACACATTACATAGGCAAAATCATAAATAATTACTTATCAACAAAATAAACCTGCTGTGACAATGATTTGCGAGGTGAGAATTTACACATGGAATGAAATCACGTAGACACTCACGCACACACCCGCATACACACCCACACGCACACTGCGTTTATGCCCACCACATACTCATCGTCATCCTATCATAACTTACGACCACAAAACCATATCACATGTGCACTGATACACTAATACAGTTTAGCACAAATTAAAATAATAGTTTATTAGATGAGCAATTAATTATTGGAAATAATAACATAATTACGCGGTTAAATAAGTAAATCAATGTATTGCAACATTAAAACAAATATGTTAAACTTATCGCTAATTGCAAATTACAACCCTATTTTCAGTGAAAATCAAAAACATTTTTTTTGGGGGGTTGGGGGTGGGGTGTATTAATTTTACGTTTATTTTTTTCCGCTTTGGTCAAGCTTATGTTTCAGCTTTTAACTCCACACAATGTCAACAACAGTTTTACACAGCCAAATGAACAAAGGGAGAGCATCGAAAACTACAAGTACAGACAAGTAAACAGCTAACTGAAGGAGATTGTTATAAAAGCAAAGGTCGATTCAGTCCCGATGCTTGAGTCTGTGTAACTCCAATTCGTTTTTCCCGCATCCCGCTCACTCGATAACAAGGCAGGAGTCGTTGTGATAAAGTTTTTTAACGTTATTGAGCAAAGGGACGCGAACGTCGTCAATAACTGCATTCAGAAATTATCTCTCTATAAAAACAATGATAATAATAAAGAAAGAAAATACGCATTGACAGCGCTTCTTCTATACTCTCTGTACAATGCAAACATATTTTTAAAAAATAAAATAAAAAAATTAACGTAGGCAATTCCTGAATGACACAATGAATACCCTACCCTATTTTATCCCGCAACTCGAAAGTCGTTGGCGCACAACATATGATTGTTTAACCAGCGTACCAACGTGTCAAGCGTGTCCATTCTCGAATAGTGTCTTCCCACCTCTATTTCTTTTGTCTCCATCTTCTTCTGCCTTCTTGCACCGGAAATGCGCACAGTATTACGTCATAGAATGTTCTACACAGTGCGACTAGTTGACAACGTCCTTTGACAACATTTATCTCGAAACTTCCGTCAGAGGAAAGCAAACAATTCCAGTGACAGAAATAAAACATACCAGATGAAAAGGTTGTCGATACATGTATTTTTACTAAAACGCTTCTGTCAGGAGCTACAACCCAACTGAGTTATTAAATTCATTTTACCTGCAAGTACTAGTAAGGAACAATTCTTTGTATGATAAATATGTTTAAATCATACATGTATATAAAATGTAAATACTTTTTTTTAACGAAAGCTGTGTTATAGTGGTCTAAGTTCACTAGGGTACTATATAGCTAATATCTTAACACACATTGTTGGGATGTCCATAAATTGCGTCCATCTTTTCTAAAAAGAAGTGATCATCTTTTTGTCCCTTCCTCAACAACATGATTGTGCGTCCTTCTATTGTGCCCCCCCCCCCCCCCCCCCTCCTACCCCCAGATTTAGAATTTTGTAAAAAATTGGGTAAGGAAAAAAGAATCTCCCACACACACAAAAAAAAACACTAAAAAGTTAAAGAGAGAGTATCACTGTTCAGTGTAGTAACAGCAGTTTGTATTTATTTATTTATTTAGTTAGTTAGTTAGTTAGTTAGTTATTCATTCATTCATTCATTTATTAATTTATTTATTTTTTAAATCGTGTATTTGCATCTGTGATGTTAGGCAGATAGCTTTTATTTGAAGATTGAAGATTTAATCTCATTACTCGCCCCTTTTGAGGTGTGGAGGATACAAAACGACATATTAAGCACGACAACCATATTCCTTGTTTTAAACAATAACAATAGCATTACTAACATTCAACCTTTTAACATTCAAATAGCGTAGGCCAATATTGTTCAACATTATTAGCGCACGTCCTTTTCGAACAGTATAATTGTATTCCAATTTCGTAACACTTGTTTTCTTTCCCGAAACAAATTATACATAAATTGACCATTAATTAGCACGATAGGCATCCCCCCGCCCCCATCCTCCCCGCCCCTTCCTCCGTCCCCCCCCCCCTAAAAAAAATTAAAAATCCAATTTTTTGAATGTGCTTGAGCTTTGCACATTCACAAATAAAGCGAAATTCATCCCTAATAGAACCCGTATTATAATATCCCTACGAAATATTTCTTCCTTAATCACATCCTCCCGCCTGTCTAATTCTATTTGTAAATTATGATTTGAACACCCAAATCACAAGCTATTTAGACAGTGAACTTTTCAGAAATGCTCTGGGCTGTGTATCCGTTCGTTTGGTTTGTTCATCTTTTTGATTGGTCATTTGCGTCCACCTATCTGTGTGTTAGTCTCTTTATTTCCTATCCTATCCCATCCTATCCCGTAACTCGAAAGTCGTTGGGGCACCACAGATGATCGTTTAACAGCGTACTCCATCTTTCTCTGTCCTCGGCAACCCTCATGGCTTGTGAGGTATTCTTTTTTCTGTTTCGTCTTTCTTCGTTTGTCACATAGGTCCAAAAGTTTAGGTGTGATCCACGGGTTAATCTTCTTTGGGCGGCGCTTGACAAAGATCTCTTTTTCTTTACCTTGATTATTTTTTACGCAGCCAGATTTAAAAAAACAACAACATTTTATCTGCTTTTTGGTTTGCTTGCTTTTGTTTTGTTTTTTTAATTCTGAATTTTCATTGTTTGCTGTTGTAATCAAACAATCCATATATACAGTTATTGTCAGACTTCGCTCAAATTGTTAGTTGTTTTTTTTAATTAGCAGACACTGTAACTCTGTGTTAAACACAGTCTCACATAACATCATAAATGAATGCCAAGTTAACCAATTAAACAAATTAAAATAAATAAATAAATACATAAATAAATACATAAAATAAAATATCTTTAAACAATCGGTAATATTTCGCTCTCCTTTTGACTGCAGCAACATCGAATAATATGTGTTTTTTTTTCTACCAATCTAATTTTTCTAAAGCATTAACATTTAGGCACGCTAATAATAATATGATCTACTAACAGAACCTAAAAGCCTCAATTCGACGGTTTTGTTTAATTTTGGCGAAAACGGGTTTACACTGAAATTTGCATTGCTATTACATTAAACAACCGGCTTTCCTTGCTCAAACCAACCGCTAAAGTTTGAATTTTCAATTTCCCTTCTGACAGGGAGTGATTTCCCCTGTTTTAACGGTACATCAACACCATAGCCGTGTAACATTTGACCATATTTCTGAGTGAGTTAGGCAGCTTGAAGAGTGCGTCTTTAGTGTCTGGGATAGGGTAGAGTAGGGTCTACTTTATCAACATAAAACCAAAAACCTTACCGAGAAATTTTGTGTTTGGGTTCTGTCTCTCTCTGGCTTTGGTAGATGCTATTTTTAGCTCAAGAATGTTGGCTAGCGGTGGCTATTAATAGGCACACAGGCTATGGACATTATGTATTTTAAAAAAATAACTATTCTTTCCAAAGAGTTTTTCTTTTTTTGGCGAGTTTTTTCAGCGGTGCAACACTCACTCTGAATGTTACAAAGATCTGTCAAAGCTAAAGTGGGTGTCTTTAAATTTCTGTAATTTAGGATAGTAGTCATCGCACATCGTTAATCTGTCAAACCAGACAGCTAAAACACAATCGTGTTAACATAAATAGTCTTTTAAAAAGCGTTTCTTTTTCTTTTTTGTGTGATTTGTTAATGTATTCGTTTCTTTGTTCTTTTTGTGTGTGTTTTTAATTGTTTAAATTTTGTAGATTGCAAATAACACAAGAGACTGACAGGCAAACTGACAGACAGACATCAGACAGACAGGCAGAGTAACAGACAGACATCAGACAGGTAGGCAGAGTAACAGACATACATCAGACAGACAGATATCAGACAGACAGATATCAGACAGACATTTATCAGACAGACATTTATCAGACAGACAGACAGACATCATAAAGACCGACAGACATCAGACAAACGGACATCAGACAGACAGGCATGAGACAGACAGGCATCAGGCAAACAGGCATCAGACATCAAACAGGCACCAAGCAGACAGACATCAGACAAGCAGGCATCAGACAGACAGG